>CAUYQG010025732.1:0-38940 GCA_963574415.1 Tarsius wallacei
AATTTAGAGGAAACAAAGACAGTGCAGAGAGAGAAAAGAAAAAAAAAAAAAAAAAAAAAAAAATATATATATATATATATACACACACACACACACACACACACACACACACACACATACCAATAAACATTTCCACCCTGCACTGGCTGAGCCCTGTGGCGCCTCATTAAGCCTTGCCCGAGAGCACACTGGTCTCCCTCATGGACCTGCTCACCCGTCCAGAAACGACTCACTCTTGGGTGATATACCACATCCCCTCTGCTGGGGGAGTCCCTTTGAGGACAACGTGGCACAGGTACCAGGGCCTGTGGTCAGGTGAGGGCCAGGTGGGGATGTGGCAGCTCTCACAGCATGCCTGCCTCCCAGCCCGGCAGGTTCGCCACCTTTTGAAATTCCTTGGGAATCATGTGACACCTGACTCACGCCTGCCACTCACTCACACCTTGTCCTTCCAACCCTGCTCAATCAGTGTCTTTTCTCCCCAGCTCTGTTTTGTCATGTTTTGGACACCCAACGTGTCTGAGAAAATTTTGATAGACATCATTGGAGTGGACTTCGCCTTCGCAGAACTCTGTGTTGTTCCCTTGAGGATCTTCTCCTTCTTCCCAGTTCCAGGTAAAGAAATACAGAGGAGCATTCCTGTTTATCCACATGCCTGATTGCATCTTCTTTCTTTGGAAATGTTTGTAATCCCATCACTAACAAAAATGTAAAATTTCACAGTGGGCTAGAAAAATATAAGGACATCAGCCAGTAGGTTAACAGTTGAAGAGATGCTTCAGGCAGGCATAATTTGTTTTTTAAAGTACAGTGACTGCGATCATAGGAAAAAGAGAGTAGACCCAAAGGATAGTGTTAGGGGAACAGTAGACCTGTTCTCATCCTGATTATGATGGAGGGCACACAAATCTGTGCAGGTATTAGAATGTTTAGAGGAGCATGCCAAAACCAGTTTTACAGTATGTTAATATAAAAGATAAAAATTTTTAAAAAGAAAGAAAATAGAACGACGCACTTACTGCTAGCACCTGGAGGCGTACAAAGACAGAGAACAAGGGCTTGAGGAAGGAAGATTCCAGGGGCGAGTGCGGGCAGATGGTGGGCGGTCCGGCAGGAAAATGCTCATGGCCGAAACACAAACCAGTTTGGAAATTCCCAAGCTGATACAGTGTGAGGTAGGCTACACAAGAAAGAGGTCATTCTAGATTAAATGAGAAGAGCAGGTTGCAGAATGGTTGGTTTGTACTGGCCATTTCTGTAACATATGTGTGTCTGTGTTATCACTCATATGTGGAAAGTTCTTGCGTATCTATACTCTGTTTCTAGAAGTGACTCACCTGAGCTGGTAACAGTGGTTGCCTGTGGGACTAGGACAAGGGCCTGGGGAGTCATCATGGGAGGAAGACCTGGGCACTGTACTCCCTCTTGCACCTTTTAAATTCTGTACCAAGTGTGTCATCTAGTCAAAAATTAACTGCCAGAAAAATCTACCTAAATCATTAAATGGAAAAGCCAGAATCTACAGAACCACTGTTCAGTTAGGAAATGAGCCATGGAGCTGGTGTAGGCCAGGGCTGGTGATGCAACTTCTGCTTCTAGACGCCCGGCATTCCTGGAGGCCAGATCTCCTGGCATCACCCTCTGGGCAGTGGTTGAATGGAGGAATGGCTGGAAGGTCACAGCACTGGGATGGTGTGTAGACTTTGTTGGGTGGACACTGGGTGAGTCAAGCTCTGGGATGTGACGCCACCTCAGGGAAGCTGCACTTAGAGATTAGGACGTGTGACTGGAGGAGGAGGAATGGAAGGTCCTGGAGCCCCCCAGCTGGGAGCTGGCTGCCCCTGGGTGTACAGTTCATCTATAATCTCTTCTTGACTCCACTTCCTTGCTCGCAAGATGAAAGGCGTCCAAACAGCTGCCAGGCCATGTAGCCTTTTGCATTCCATTGGCTTTGGGCCTGTGACCCTGACTGTCTCCCTTAGCCAAACCTTAAGTGGGTCTGTCTGTGCCTAAGAGAAGAAAATTAGCCTTGTAATATAACATTTCTACCCCTGGAGAAGGCAGACACACTGTTAGACCAAGAAAACAGCAGATGCTTCCTTCCCAAATGCATACGCTCTGGGAATAAAATTTTTTTAAAAAAATTTTTTGTAGAAAGTAAGGTCTTGCTGTGTTATCCAGGCTAGTCTCAAACTCCTAGCCTTAAGCAGTCCTACCTTGGCCTCCCAAAGTGCTGGGATTATAGACATGAGCCACAGCACCCAGCCTGGAAATGAATTTTTATCCCCCCGCTTCCCCCCGGAGTGAGCACTTCCCAGAGCCTTTGCCTGGAGCCGCCCATGGGGTGTGACGGACCCCTCCTTTCAAGGCCCAGGCCAGGCCCTGCCCTTCCTCAAGCCCTTTCTGGTTTCAGGTAGAATCTAGACACTCAGAACACTTCTTACTGGCAGGGGAACGGCTCTGGGCCTTCAGTGATCCCTGCCGTCACCCACACCACCCTTCACCCGCAGCCGCAGCCCTGCCTCCTGCAGCTCACAGATCAGATAGGGAGGCGGCATGGGAAGACTTGCACATCGCTGTGAACAGCAACACACCACAGAGTGGCCGTGCTGTGGGGGGAGGGAGAAAGGGAAATGACCACAGTGGCGGTGGTCAGGGCTGGCTGAGGAAGGAGTGAAAGGAAACGGGGCAAGAGCAGCCCCCACTCCCTGACCCGCTGCTCTGGGTCCCCTCACCTCTCGGACTCGGGGGTGGAGGAGGAGTATCTGCTCGAACAAAAGCTGCACCAACTGCCGCTTTCCTCTGAGTACTCTATCTCTTCTAGAGATGGGTGATCGGAGGATGAGGTTGGGCTGGGGGTGGGGGCAGAATTGGGCAGGGCCCTCCCAGAAGATGCAGTCACGGTGGGGCATGGAATCTGCCTGCCACCAGCCGTCCAGACCCCCCCCCCCGAAGGGCTGGGAGGAGGCAGGAAGTCGAGGTGGGATTGGGCTGGGCCCAGGCTCAGAAGCAGGGATCAGTAGGAAGAAGAGGTGCCCAGCCCAGGGCCACAGGGATGGGCCTCCCTGGGCCAGAGGGGGTAGGGGGCCAGCAGATGTCGCTGACCAGTCCTTGCTCCTGCCCACAGTCACCGTGAGGGCCCATCTCACCGGGTGGCTGATGACACTGAAGAAGACCTTTGTCCTGGCCCCCAGCTCCGTGCTGCGGATCATCGTCCTCATCGCCAGCCTCGTGGTCCTGCCCTACCTGGGGTATGTCATCTGGGGACGTGGGCTGCAGGTCCTTCTGTCACTTCAGTATTCTGTCCAGAGGTTCAGCATCTGCATTTGGTGTGAAATCCCCACGCATGTTTAGAGTTGGAAACTCAGAACGATGCTGGGTTTGTCTGAGCACCAGGTAGAGGCTCTTAAGAGTCATTCTAGAAAAGTGCTTTTGGGGCCAGGCCCATATGCGAGTAATACCCACTGAGCTCCTACCACAGCCTAGCAGGCCCCGCACGGAGCTCAGAGCATACGTGGACAGTGAAAAACAGAGGGGAGGGAGGATATCATCCCTGCCCTCGGGGAGATCCCAGTGTCCAGGAAGAGGGATGGAAGTGCCATGGGGTCCAAATGCTGTGGGAGGGAGGCAGCCCAGCCCTGAGTTCCAGGCTCCCCATGCAGACAGTAATGATTAGGTAGGTGCCAGCCCCCACCGAAGCCAGCAGATCCAGAAGGCCATTCTCAGCCCTCTCTCAAGTACACTTACTTTCCTGGGTTTTGGCATCAACTCTTGTGCCTCAACTGGGCTTTAGCACACAAATCACCTTTGTGTTCTCATTTGCAGGGTACACGGTGCCACCCTGGGTGTGGGCTCCCTCCTGGCGGGCTTTGTGGGTGAGTCCACCATGGTCGCCATTGCTGCATGCTATGTCTATCGGAAGCAGGTGAGAGATGCGCGGCCTCCTCCCAGGGGTGGGAAGGTCAGGTGGCATCGAGGGTCAGATGGCAGAATTCATCAGTGAGGGGTTGTTGGTGACCCTGCCTAGACAGTGTCATGGTGAAGGGTGCTGGAAGCCTGGTGGGAGTGGGTGTGAGAAAGGAGAGAAAAGTCAAAGGCGGCAAGCAGAACCAGCCCTTTGAGGAGTTTTGTTCTAAGGGGGAGAGAGGTGTGGACATCACTTTCAGAGAATCAGTTAGGATGGGCTTAAGTTCAGCCTGTCGTTTGCTTGGGGAGTGACCCAGCAGGCAGGAGCTGCCGACCATGGGGAGGACACAGTGGTGCCAGTGGGTCCATACCACAAGACAGGAGCTCAGGTGGCATCTCCATGTCATGGGCAGAGCAGAGGTGCAGTGGGGCTCAGGCAAGCCCTGGGCTGGTTGCTTTTGTTTCTGGGTGAAGAGAGAAGCCATATCATCAGCTGAGTACAGGGACAGTTGGGGACTCAGAGAAAGAGGAAGACATGTGAAGGGGGAGATAGCTGGCGAGGAAAGTGGCAGTGATGGGTTGGGGAAGCAGTGACGGCCAGGCCGCTTAGAGGTGCTTGTGGCCTGTGACAGGCATCTCAGGACACCGGTGTCCCCTAGCCCTTGGGCACCCCCAGCCACAGTAGCCAAGTGGTGTGGGCTGAGATTGGTGGAGCCTTGGGCCTCAGCACAGTTGGGGTTTTGCCTAGCAAATACGATTAGAGAAAAGCAGGGTGAGGAAGTGATTTAATGGTTGTGCTTTTAATTTATGCTGATGAAAGAAGGGAGAGGGAACATTGAGAAGGTGTCCACAGTAAAAGGATGATGGTAGGGTCAGTGGACTGGGGATGGAAAGGCGGGTGTCCCTGTTGGCCTGTGGGCGGTGCCAGAGGTGCTGCTAATGACCTGGTCACGAGCCCAGGAGCAGGTGAGGTGGGGCCGAGAACCTGACCCCTGAGAGGCCGTTTACCCCAGGGATGGGCAACATGGCAGGGATGTCACCAGGAATCAGACTTGGCAGTGAGTGGGAGGGAATGACAGCAGGCCTGGAGCTGCCCAGAGGGGACCAACCAGCACTGTACATGGAGGAATATTCCGACCACCTGAGAGTCCAGTCTTGAGGGTTTGGGAATGAGGAAGGGAAACCATCTGCAGGTGACCGCGAGGGGTCAGGGAGAGCACAGCTCCCATTTGGAAGGGCAGCAGAGGGTGGGTTGTCTGGGGCAGGGAGGTGGGACATGGTGTCCCCCAAAGGGCCTAGCACAGTGCCAGGCACACAGCAGGTGCACATATAAGCAAAGCGTGAGGAATACACAGAACTGAGACGTAGCCTCAACAAGGTTACTCTGGTCCTAAGTGAGGTCCAAGTCTGCAGCGAGGGGCCCCCCAACACCTTGGTGACCTCTTCCTGCTCGCGCTTCCACTATGACGTGTCCCTGTCCACAGCTTCTCACTGACAAGTCTTCTTTCATCCAGAAAAAGAAGATGGAGAATGAGTCGGCCACAGAGGGGGAGGACTCCGCTATGACTGACATGCCTCCAACAGAGGAGGTGACAGACATCGTGGAGATGAGGGAGGAGAATGAATAAGGCACAGGACACCATGGGGCACTGCAGGGACAGTCAGGCGACACTTCAGCATCATCTTGTCCCTCTCCCATCGTGTTGTTCTTTTTTTTTTTTTTTTTTGGTAATGAAGAGGCCTTGGTTCAAAGGTTTCGTGTCAATTCTCTAGCATACTGGGTATGCTCACACTGACATGGGGACCTATGGAAAGGTCTTTATTGTTGCTATGTAAAAACAAAAGAAACAGCCGACTTCACGCCCCTGTTTCACAAAAACCCAAAAGACACAGCTGCCTCAGGGTCAAAGCTATGTCTTCCTCCCTCGGACAACCTCCACTTGGAACCAAAGGACTGTGGCTGTGCCATCATCGCCTCTCGATCACCCTGCACAGCGGGCCACAGACTTTCTGTCCCTTTTCATCTCTCTCAAGAATCAGCAGGTGGTTCGAGACCAGCCTGGGCAACTTGGCGAGACCCTATCTCTACAATAAATCAAAAAAGTTAACCGGGCGTGGTAGCAAGCACCTGTAGTTCCAGCTACTTGGAAGGCTGAGGTGGAAGGATCACCTGAGTCCAGAAGGTCGAGGCTGCAGTGGTTGTGAGCATGCCACTGCACTCCAGCCTGGGCAACAGAGTGAGACTCTATCTCCCAAAAACAACAAAAAAAAGGAATCAACATGTTTAAGCTCAGCTTCCTCTGATCTGCTTCCTAGTCACATGGCTGTACAAAGAGACATAACCCCGGTCACCTGTTCTGTTTCCCTTCCACCATGGAGTTATAAGCCGTCTACCACACACATGCAGAAGGCAGGCGGCAGCTTCACACCGAGGAACAGACATCTGTGACCACGCCGGGCCAACTCACAGAAATCATCTGTGGGATGGTTTGGGGCACCATGGGAGTAGCAGACTGACACGGTCGCACAATAGCATTTCCCTTTGCGTTTTCTAGACTCCAGCAGCCGTCGGTTCTCATGCTCCACCATGTATATGCATGAGCTAACTTTTTTAAGTTGTCACAAAGCGCATCTCCAGATGCCAGCACCGTCTGCATGACTCATCCCGAGGGCATGCTTCTCATGCGCCTTTCCTGAAGATGGTACTAGAGCGAGTTCAGTGGAGCCTTCTAACTTGGTGTTTAGTTTTTACAGTGAACTGAAGCTTTAAGTCATAATCTAGCGTTCTAATGCCAGGTTGCTGTACGGTAACTCCAGAAGTAGATTTATTACCTGGTCCTGCCACTCATAGTCATAACTGCAGTGCAGGTAATTCAGAGCGTGCTACATACTTCCCTCTCACACCACAATGATTAAGCAAGATGTTTTATAACGATATCAAAGTCACTATGTGATACTCCCTGAAGTAACGCATTTGAAATCCATTTAGTGCAGTATATTTTTCTAAGTTTTGGAAAGCGGGTTTTTTCCTTTAAAAAATTATGGACACAGTTCACTGAAATTGTTGATTTAGTCAAAATTCCTAGAGTGAAAGAACCTAAACAAAAAAAAATATTTTAAAGATATAAATATATGCCGTATATGTTATGTAATTTATTTTAGGCTATAATACATTTCCTATTTTCGCATTTTCAATAAAATGTCTCTAATACAATATGGTGATCGCCTGTGTGCTCTACATACCTGCAGTTGAAATGTATCGTATCAATGAACATTGTACCTTATTCACAGCAGTTTGACAAAGTCTGTCATTTGTATATGAAAGTCAGGGTTGGTAAATGCCATAACTATTTTTCATGATGGGTAACCTGGGAATAAATGGGTTCGTGGGTATAGACAGGAGTGGGAAGGGACGCGTAAGCTGGAAGAGCAAAAAAAGGAGAAAGAAGTCAGGTTTTGTGTGTCTGTTGTTTGCAGTGCTGTGTAACCATACTGTTCCTCACAGAAAAAAAAGAATGTAAGACCATAAAGTCAGTTGTGGACATAACAGGGTTGCATTCGCGGTTCTGGGGACCCCGTGCCCACCTTGGGGACGGGTCTTTACGCACATCCTCGGAGCGGCTTTCTTGCATTTCCATGTATATGAATGCTGAACATTAAGACACATAGCTGTTCTGTAGTGGTTTCAGAAGCAGATCTGAGAAGACTGGGGAAAAATATCTAATTGTATCAGCTTTTTTAAAGTACATGACTAGAAAATTAAACAGCAGTATTTTTTAACATGTGTGACTCTTTCATGCTTCTGGGACTGGAGCTTAAAGATCAAATTGAAAAAGCAAATCCTTTCCCTCTAAATCCAGGAAAGATCATTATGCAAGTACAACATGTCATTCTAACTCTGGAGAGACCTTCAGTGATAAAGATTAAGGGGCTGCCCTATTTAGTTAGAGGTTCTAAAAACACAGGAAGCAACTCCAGACTCAGGCCACCACCATTGGGATGAGTTTGCAGGACTTGTTCAAACCTTTCACCTTGAAGCATGCGACCCTCCATACATTTCCCTCATGGGGCTGTGTAAGCCACGCCTGACAAGCACCTCAACTTCTAACGCAGAACTTGGCACTGGCATCGTCCTTTGTCTCTGTTCTAACAAGAATTCCATCATCCAGATAGACACAAGAGCAGACTAGGACCTGGGGGACAGTTCTTTCCACTTTTTGGGGACATCAGGGGCAGTCCTTTGACTTTGGCCCCAAAGAAACGTTCCCCCAATATGTTTTTCTTGCAGAGTGTTCAGTTGACAGCTGTATTTAGAAAGGCACCATGCCTGAGATTCTCATGTCAAGGACCATAGAAAGACCAGGTGTGACTTTCTCAAAGTTGAGGGACTGCTTGTGGACAAGCACAGTCTAAAAAGAAAAAGGCATAAAACCATTTTTCATGTAAGTACAGAGGAATAAGCTTGGGCAGCTCTAAACAAAACAGAGTGAGGATTTCCTGAGCAAGCCATTGTCAGAGCTTGGAGACCTCTCCTTGGTTTTGTTGAGGGGCAACGGAGATTACTCTAAATGTGCAACTGCAGTTCATTCTGTGCCGACTCACAGACGTCCCCGTGGCACAGGCTGTGGTAAGACACCCAAGAGCTGAGCAGAACTAGACAAGGCTTGCTCTGGAAAAGGCGAGCTAGGATTAGACCTGCTGACCACGTGGCTGAGGGAGTATGGAGGGATTTGCACATTGGCAGAAAACCCTCACCTGTTGGGACTCTTTCACTGGGGCACAGGAGGCCGCTTGTTTGCATCTTTAGGAAAAAGCCAGTCACTCCCCCTCAGGACCTGTGTTGACCTTGTCTTATGCCAAAGTTACTCTTCTTTGGTTTTGGTTGTGGTTTTGTTTTTATTTTTGGCATTTAGCAGGTAGTTTGGCTTGAAAATGTCCGTGAGTTGCCTAAGAAACTGAAACGTTAAGAATGTTTTAGGATGTGTCAGATGGAAGTAAAGCTTCGTTACAATAATAAAAGCACTTTATACTTCACTCTGATTCTTTCCAATAAATAACCCTGTGCAGGGGGTAGGAGGCCCCGAGGAGGGAAGCCTAGGGATCCCAGGGTAGTGACAGAGTTGGGCCAAGTTCCCCAGACTCCAGGGAGCATCCCAGCCGGACCAGCTCAGTGGTCCGTCCGGCAACCCTCTCTGGATCTCTCAAGGTTGTCACCATAGCACATCCCAACTATCAGTAAAGTTCTTCAATTGTATCTTCAAAGAAAGACATGAGAAATATCAATAGCTCCTTGCCCTCTTAATTGCTCCTCATCTGGGGATCTTTTCTTTTGGAGGGAAATGTCAGAAGGACAGTAGCTTTCTATACCCTTGGTTTCTAGAAACACATCACTGTCAAGACTCAGTAGCTCTGACTGGATTTTTTTTCCCTTCAAACTGAAGTGAGTGTGTGTAAAATAGAAAATATATTGTTGTAATTAAATTACGTTATCTTGAGAAATATTTTCTGGTACGTAAAAATCTTTCTACTTCAGTAAATCGCTCAGCAGACCAATGCCTGGGACAGCAAGTGAAGGTACACCAACTTCTAAACTTAGGAGGACATCTTCATCACCTGGTGCACAGTCCAGGAAAAGGGGTCTTTTATGTTTTAAGTCCTGCGCCCACCTTTTTTGTAACCGAAATCACGACGCAGTGCGTGGTAAGGCTTTGAAAGACGCGGTGATTGGAGTATTGTGTCGGCGCTGCGTACAGTGGGCTCCCGAAGCCAGCCACTCCTGCCTGTGTTCTGGAGACAGGGCTCTCACAGCCCTCAGATGTGGACTCTTGTATGAAAAGTATTTGAACCATAGAAAAGCATGATTTTGAGCGGTGTGTCTGGTAAACATTCAAGATACTCCTCTGTGTGGTTATTTTGAATTTCTGTTTCTGTCATTTGAAGCAGGAAAACGTCACATGACTCATCAGCTGATCTAACCACACATAAAACAGGATGTAGAGAAAATCTGAAGGAACATGTAAGAAAAGGTTCTGCTGCCTGCCCTTTCAAAGGTGAAATGACTAAAATTATCATTTCAAATGAGAGAATTGCATTATGCAATCAAAATAACCCAAACTCTGCTCAGAAGTCAGAAAAAGTGTAACAAATGACATTGTGTGACTGATCTCAAAAGGGAAAAATAGTGAAGAGATGATGAGATCTTTGTTTAGGTTTAAACTTTATTTTCTTCTTAAAAGGGGCGTTAGATCTATTAACTGTTGCAGCTCTCCTAGGAAGAGCACTAAAAGTGGGCCTTCTAAATCATTTTTTAAAAACAAAACAAAACAAACTTTGTCAAGCCCAAATGGTTCCAAGTGAATTGCAGCCCTTAAAAATATTTAATTTAGTGATAATTTTCTTCTCCACTTCATTTGCAGTCAACCAGGGTCTGTAAAAGACTACATAATATATAAGCACTTTGGTAGATGGTTGTCAACTACCCATAGATTCAGCAAATGTTTTTATACGGTACCTCTTTTTAAGTTAGACTACGTAACTTAAAGTGTACTTTACTAGCAGGACTTGACATCAGCTTCTACAATATATACATGTAAACAAAAGCGCACAAGAACTAGGAATTCGTTCTCCAGGAGAGTAAGTAGTTTCCTTAGGTTGAAGAAGAGAAGCGATACGGGCAGACCAGCAAAAAGCAGTTGTACATTTACTAGACAAACTCTTGGAAATTCCGTGATGTGGAGACTGGTCATTACTATAAGACTTAGAGGCAGGTGTTCCCCGGCTATGGGCCTGGGCAAGAAATGGTGCCTTAGGAGATGGGAAACATTGTGGCCAGGTGGACACGCCGTTTCTTTCAAGTGTGCGGCCGTGACCATGTGGGGACCCACTGTTTGAATTAACCAGCTACTGATGGCAAACTTCAAGCCATCCTTGTGTGACAAAGGAGATACAGGGTACACATCGACACCAATCACCTAGCACCCCACAACCCTGGCCATGTCATGACCCCAGGGCTAGCTAGCTACAGCTGGTACGACCCAGGAGCTCGTCAAAGGGCTTCAGAAAACTGGACAGAGCCACACACGAGATTCTGCTCAATGCCAACAAGCCAGCACTCACTGGTTTAAGGATTGTGCCCAAGCTGAAGGCCTGGGCCCACGGCATGCGCTTCAGTATCACTCAAGCCTCTCTGGCCTCACTTTGCTCCTCTGTCCAATGGGAGGCATGGGCCAGGACTGCTAAGGCTTCTTTCCTGGTCTAACATGCTGTGTGTGATCCAGGATTTAGAACACAGTATAGGACCCTACAACAGAGGAATAAAATTACCTCATTTTTCATTTCAGACCTGAACATTAGCAGCAACCCAGATTTTTTTTTTAAACCAAATTAAGTGTGTGGGGGAGTTATTCCTCTACATGGGCTGTCAGCTCACAGGTTTTTCATTTTCATGTCAAAACTATGGGTTTAATTTAAACTGTTGAAACCAGTCATATTAAAATATTTGGCTGGATGCAGTGGCACGCACCTATAGTCCCAGCTGCTTGGGAGGCAGAAGCAGGAGGATCACTTGAGCCCAGGAGTTCAAATCCAGCCTGAACAACGTAGCAAGACCCCGTCTAAAATAAAAATATTTGTGTAGCTTTTGATTAAAATTGACTGCAGAGGTCAGTATAAAATATATATTGCATTTAAATAAGTGCTGTTTATGTATTTAATAGATTGAAGTTTTTGCATTGTTAAAAGCATTTATATATGCTGCTTTTTGTTTTGTTTTGGGGGGTTTTGGGATTTGTATTCATATATTGTCAAATAGGTTTCATACTCTAATTTTACTTTAAGTAAAGCTTAAACAGTTGGCATACAATTGAAACTGCTTTTAGTTTCTTGATTTTTTGAATTCTAACTATTAGTGTGTTTACTCCCCACAAAGTTACTTGGTTTCCTAATTCCTGACTAGTTTCCCTTTTGGTCAAATTTACCTGAGATACTGGAATTTCTTTTTTTTAAAATTATTTATTATAGAGAGACTAGAATTTCACCCTTTGCCTTGGTAGCTAAAACCTCTAAGCACTGGGATGTCTCCCTAACTCCCTCTTATTAAACTTTTCCTCATAACTTCAGTAAAACTGAAAGTGCTTCTCTGAGCCCTCTCTACCCTCTCTACACTTCTCCTAACATGGGAATAAAAAAATTAGCAAGCGCTTGGTGAGGCTGAGAAGAAGAGACCCTGGCTCCCTTCCTGCCCACAACTAAGAGATTCTTGTTTCTGCTAGTCTGTGTAAGCATTACTCTTTTCTGAAAACATACATCTTAACCTCAAAGAAAAATGGCTCTCATTTTTAATTAACCTCCTCCTAAGAGATTCTATCAAGTGTTTTACTCCACACCTGGAAACAGTAAGATTCTATACATCCTACTGACTTGAGATGTCAGTTTTTTCTCACTGCCTGATGATGTCTTTTTGTTAAAAATCCCAGAACTCAGTCCTGCCCCCACTTTGCTTATCGCCTCTAGGACTGGCTGTGTGTTTGAAGTCCCAAGTGTCCCCACTGGTTCCCCTACAGTACTTGGGATGTGGCATGTCTTCGTGCCTAGCCACTTGTCAGGTTATGTTCAGTTCCTAGCTACCTTCTAGACAATGTGGAGCTGTGCTGGCGCCAGCGTCATTCATTGTCCCCATGGGGCGTGGTACTACCAAGAGGGGCAGTCTGCACCCCTCCCCTGCTATCCCAACATCCCTGTCTAGAGGAAACGTGTGTCACCCACCCAGACACCTCCTCCACAAACCCATACAGACCAACCCAATCAATCCTGCCTCCGAGTATCTCTCCCTTCCATCCCTTCCTCTTCAACCTCCATAGTCCCACCAGTTCAGCTCAGGAGAAGATCATGGAGAATGTCTCAAATGTCATGGAGAAGAGGATGCCCTCTTCTGAGTTTTCCAATGTGATGCTATTAAAGGCAATGCCAGGCAGAGGAAGGGCTGACAATGCTTGCTTTTGTAATTGTCCCCAGCAGGCTTCCGGTTCCTCACCTGTACAATGCAAGATGGTAAATACCATGCTAATTACACAGTTCAATACACTGGGCTTTGAACGGAAGGAAAATATAAATCAGGACCTGAGTCCTCATTCTATCGCTGCTGCTTTTTAGCTGAGACCCAAGCGAGGAACCAGACATCTCTGAATCAGCCTCCTCTCCTCTTGACAAGATCTCTTCTACGTAGTTCTAACCTACTGCAACATCAGGATTTGCAGTGTGACCCGTGATGCCAAGTCTAAGCTGCCAAGCCACATGGAAGTGCCTCAGCCATCTCAACAAAGAAAATGACTACAGCTTTTACAAAACAAAGTCTTAGCTTCTCTCAGGTTCAGAAACCCTTACAAAGATGGAAACAATTAACATATGCAATAATTATTTTCAAAGTTTACATTACACTGTACAACTGCAATTCCCCTTGGGCCTTTCTGACCCATGAATCAAGCTCTCTTGGTCCAAAGGAAACGGCCGAGGACAGGTGGCCCCGTCAGGACAGACGCCTGCGAGGTCACATGTGTCGAAGGAAGGAGCCTACCCCCATCCTGTCTGCAGGTCTAACACAGGTTGTTCTGCTCTGCCTTCCTCCCACACACGGAGCTGCCCAGATCTCAGCAGCCTTCCTCACCCTGAAGTGTTGCTCAGTGCTACTGAATTCCACTGTCTTTGGAAAAGAATACAAATGACTCCCAGGCCTGTTCCCACTGCACGGGGAATCCGGTTCTACGTGCTCCCTGCACCTGGGTGACCGCACCCGGGCCTGTCTCCATCTCCACACACCAGCAAGTCCCAAGTCTATCTTTCCAGTCCTGACTTGTCCCCAAGCTTCAGACCTGCATACCCAGTCCCCTCCCAACGTCTCCTGGGGTCCCAGCAGGCCCACGGCCTGCAGCCTCTCCCTGCACATGCCTCCCTGCCCCCTCTCACACTTCCTCCTGACTCCTGTCTGGAGGAATCTCATGAGTGTCCACCCAGAAACCCACTTCAAGGCCCTCTCCCCCCTCAGCCAAGTTCCCAAGCCCCATCCCTAGCCTCCTAGTATCTCCCTCCTCCATGCTGTCTATCCTCCTCAGTCCCGCCAGCTTGGGCTCCTGCTCACCTGGGGTCTGGATGCTACAGAAGCCTCCAGAATGGGTTTCCTTCTCCAAGCTCACATCCCCCTAGACTATGATGTAAATGATGCCTCCTGAAATTCTGCAAGCATGACCCACACCCCCATTCCCTGAGAGATGGTTCAAGAACACCCTGGCCAGACGTGCACCCTGCTTTTCCAGGCTGGTCCTTCCTCATGCTAGGCGCTGAGTTGCTACAAGCCCACCCGACACTTAAATGGGTGGACACCGGGCTACACCTGGCTTTGTGTAGAAATAAGAACCCAGCCAGAGAGGAGGGTGCTAATGCCCAACGAGAGGCTGCAACACTAAACAGAGTCCTGATGGCACCTGGGCCTCCTGCTCCAAGAGTCTGAACTCCCTGAGTCTGTCATCCCTTACCACAATGAGGGCACAACAGGACCAAGAAAGAAAACTTGTAGAGATGGTTTCTTTGCATAGAACCAAGTCCCACTCCTCCTCAGAGGTATATGTGAAACATGGGGGTCCCTCATTACCACTCTTCTAGTGAGAGGTCCCTCATGGAGACATTCAGAGGGCTTGAAATGGGCCCTACAGCAATGGGGACTCGGTGGACTGGTGTCTGACTCACCTGTCAACTTGGATAGAAGGGCGCTGGGGCTGGCTGGCACTTCCTGAGTTTGACAGGGCAGGGGGTGCAAAGGTCTTTTCACTGGGCCAGACCTGGGACACAAGATCAGCAAGCTGGCATGGGGTCATTTCGGGAGTCCAAAAGAACTACCGAAGAGGGTAAACAGGGCCCAGCAGAAAGAAGCTGGAGCTATCGCTGGCTTCCTAGGAGCTGCAAAGGACATGGTGGGTCAGAAACAGCATGAGCACATCCAGGAAGCTGCCCCAGTCGAGGCACACCTAGAGGCCCTGAGCTGTGGGCACAGAGAGCGCTCCAAAGATTCCTGAAAGTACCCCAGGAGAGAACGAGAACCAGGCCCTGGCTAGGCACAGAGACGGAGGCCGGTTTAGGAACAGTAGTCATCAACAGTTCAGGTCTTTACTCCTTCCCTGCCTTGCCGCCCTCCTCCTGTCCCAACTCTAGAGGGCCAAACAGGGCAGGTGGCAATTAGTCACAGCTTTGCCTCTCATGCAGACAGGATATTCCAGTTTCTGAATCAGAACGGCATTTGGCGACTTAAGAGGACTGTAAAGCTTTCTATTACCCCAGCGTCACAGGAAGGTCACAGGAAACCCTGAGTTTTCACCCAGGATAGGGGAAGTCGTTTTCCTGTTAAAAACGCCTTGAACAGTGGAAGGTAAAAATAGCTGCTTTGTGACTGCATCCCTGGGATCGTTAGTTCTTCTCACCAGTTACAAATGCACAAAATCACTTAATCCACACCACCACAGTGTGCATGGCAGAGATGAAGATACAGAAGATCAGGGAGGTTCAGGAACTTGCCCAAGCTCACCTTGGGACTGCTGGTGAATCCAGACCCAAGTCAAAAACTATGCACCTAATTTTTAGAGGACACTTACTATGGGTTAAGCATAAGATCAACACACCATCTCATCTACCTTTTCCACAGCACTGCACAGTATCGCTTCCCCAAATCCTTGCTCACTACAGGTAGGGGTCAAGTCAAGAGTTGGCCATCTGGACATCACAGGTCTGCTGGAAAGGTAAAGCGATAGACCACAATTTGCCAAAGTCCTCAAAGGCAGGTATTTAACCACGGCAACACAGCCAGACTTCTGAGTTTTATTTTCTAAGTTTATTTTTAGTTATTTATTTTTACAATCCTCAGTGGTCAAGTTTGTTAAAGGGGTTCAACTCCAAAGCCCCAAGTCAGTTCCTCTAACCGTGAAGACAAGAGACTCAACAAGTGACAGAGGAAACTCTGGCCCTGTAAGCCAGGCGTCTGGCCACATCTGTGGGTAGGAAGCAAGGCCCCAAACTTCTCGGAGCCTTAGAGGCATATGTTTCAGAGCAAGCAACATTTTTGATAACACTGAACATCTTTCAGAGTCAACAGAGGAGACACCGCTAAACAAGCCAGGCCGAGCACGACCAGGTTCATACAGCATGCCCCCAGGCTGGTCTCCCCCCATCCCTGGCTAATCCCCCAGGGAAGAAAAACACCATCACCACCGGTAGGAGTTCTAAAGTTGGGTTGTTATCCTCTCCAACTTCATAACACAAAAAGTTAGAAGTTGCTAAAATGCAGGTAATAATACCAAAATATTTTAATGAAGACAATAGATATGAGAAGGAATCTCACTAAATACATTCATTTTGGCTTTGTTCTCTTATCAAAATACTCAGAAGTAACCAACATTACTGTGGATTGCTGCAGTTCCTATAAGCAGTGGTCCCCAACCTTTTTGGCATCAGGGACCGGTTTCATGGAAGACAATTTTTCCATAGATGAGTGGAGGGAATCATCAGGCATTAGCTTCTCTTAAGGAGTGTACAACCTAGGTCCCTCACGTGTGGTTCATAAGAGGGTTCATGCTCCTATGAGAATCTAATGTCACCGCTGATCTGACAGGAGCCAGAGCTCTGCTTATCTGCTGCCCACTTCCTGCTGTGCAGCCCAGTTCCTAACAGGCCATGGACCTGTACCAGTCCATAGCCTAGGGGGTTGGGAACCCCTGCTCTAAAGGGTACCATACTTTTAGCACCATTATGTGAATACAGATCAAGGCATTTTTCAATGTATAAATGAAAGCTTCCAAAATTAAGAATAAAATACTGAAGAAGTTCAGAATCAAGCTCAATCACTTCTGGTTACCAGGAAAACAATTGCCAGGATGGTGGATATTCTGAGCTCCCTGTCTCTTCCTTGTATTGACTCATGGCTTGGCAATTCCATTTCTGACCTAAACTTATACCCAAGCAAACAACAAGATTAACTGAGATAAAACACTAATCAGTATCATTCTCTATTAATGCTACTGAATACTATTAGGAGCATTCGAAAAAACAGGTGGCCATAAGGTCTGGGAAAAAACATACATCATTAATGGTGCATTGATATGACATTTCAATGCAATTAATGTATCTGTTTCTAGACTTAATGGCTTCCCTACAGATTTTAATCATATATAAACCCATTCTACCATTCCCAGGAATAAATTTTCAATCTACTGGAAAAAATACAATTACATGGGACAGCTCGCCTCTGGCCTCCCAGAATACTATTGAGTCTCAAGCTGTGGGGATGCATGCATATAAAGTAAGGGTAAGGCATGCTGTGGCTGCAGCACAACACATGTGCACACATATGCACACGTACACACGTACACACACACACACACCCTCCTGGTCATAGCTGAGCCCACCTCACCCCTACAGCTAACTAATGTCCAGGAAAAGTCAGGGAAGGCAGGCAGCCAAACAAGTTTAGTTTTGCGCTTTTCATGGCTCCAAGTTGTAAACTTAATTACAAGAACATTAATAATCAGTTGCCTGTGTCTTCAGCCTTCACTCACAAAGTCACTAAACTTGATATTGGCTCCCTGGTCTTTCCACCTCCTTAGAAAATATCACAATAGGTTTCCCAAAAGAGTTCAGCATTAAATATCATACTTCTGTTAAATAGGGTATTTATATTTTAGAAATAAGAATTTGTAAAATACATGTATCTAAGTTCTTCCATTCATTTAGATTTTTACTCTTTTATAACTTAAGCACAGAAGGTCTCTCTGTCATCTGTTGTTTTGCTTAAAATGGCACTTGAAAATTTATTCAAAAATCAATTCCTTCTCCTGCAGTTCACTTCTTACAGCTTCCTGGATCATTTTTACTTGATGTTGTGCTCTGCCTTCGCTAAACTATTTGGAAATTCTATGTTTTACATACATCAGATTCACTTCACACACATTGAGGGCTTTCTTTTTTTTTTTTCTTAGATAGTCATAGATCTTACATAAAATCATATATTTTTATTCATACCTACAAGAAAGATTCCCCAACGGTTTATGCTTCTGAAAATAGTTTCTGGCTTTCAAAGCAGAGTACCTGCAAAGCACTGCTTAAGAAAAAGAGAGAAGAAAATGATCGAACTGAACTTTAACACTGTAAGAAGACATAGTCAGGAAGTCTATGTACGACTCATATAGACGCTGAGATGGTAGGAGTGCTATATCATTAAAGGCAATACAACACTTTACGGCCACTATCTGGAAGACCTTCAAAAAGTGAACTAGTGATTCTTGGGTAAAACAGCACCCTGGGGTAAGAGGGAGGACAGGATGAGCACCACAGAGCATCTTATCAAAAAAGGAGAAAAAAAACACCAAGAACAGGAAAACCCACCAATGATTCTTCAGACAGAGATGTTATCAATTCACGTGGCCTGAGAGAATACCTGATAAGCTCTAAGACTGGAGGAAGAAATAATAACAAAAGGATACAAAGGCAATTTACCTTAATCAAAGAAAAAATGTTATCAGATACTAAATGAATATATAACAGTGTGATAAAAGCATAAATGATTATGTAAAGAAACATAACCACCCTGTGGTATGCATTTAAAACATTTTCCTATATGGTGTATTTTAAGGAAGAGGAACTACAAACATTTCAGATTGAGTCCCACATAGGTCTAAACCCTGAGTCAGAGGCCATATACCACGAGCTTCTTGTTGCTAACGCCACCTCACTGTTCTGTGTGTGAGCAGAATCCACAAATGTGGTATATGCTGAAGTAGCGCAGAAGGTGAGGAGGGGAATCTGAAAATTTTCTGGAAAAGCAATGTTCATTCCATGGAATATTATACAGATACATTACTTTAGGTTTAAATGTACCTTATGAGCTTACAGGTATAAATCATGCCTGCTTAAGGTGAAGATAATTTTTCTGCCAATACATAGGGTCCAAAAACCTCTGAACTCTTGCATAAACTCTGGGACAGAAGGTGAGCATAGTGTAGTTCCCATTATATTCCCTTCCTCTAGGACACCTTATTTTAGAGATCCCTCTAAGTGGATTATCCTCCTGAATTGATTCTGACCTCAATTTAATTTCTAATCTACTGATGTCACCTGACTGGTTCAAGTCTAAGAATGAAAAATGGAACTAATATTCTGGGCAACTGAAGTTGCATACTGGAACAAAGAAATATTTTTAGAGTTGGTCAATCATTTCCATTTCCTGAAGTACTATCTGTTTGAAAGCTTTGCTTCTCTGATGCTATGATCCCACTAAGCCTGAACAACAGTCTGACAGAGTCTGATGAGGCCTAGGGACAGAAAGCAACATAAAATAAACGTCGTTTTTTGAATTTTTATCAATGTGAAAGATCACAATCCCTGCATACTAACAATATCATCCATAGGATAAGAAAGAAATATGAAATGTAAGCAGTTAAGTTGCCCAGAAAACCATTTCAAGTTCATAAGGTTAGAAAATCTTCAAAATACAAAGATAGATGAGTATTAACATGAGGACTATTAAAATTCAATAATGTACATGAACCAGTGGTCAGATTCAATGCACCACAAGGGCACAGATCCCTACTGCCAGGTATATACAAACTAAACCTTTCAAGTTGTACTTTAAAAGTGTTAAATAAGTGAATAGTAAGCATTTCCTGTGTACTGTTACAAAAACTAAAATGAAGCATCAAAGCCAATAAGAAGTCACTATTATTACTTTAATTTGGCTTCTAGGTACCTTCTCATTCAAAGCACCATTGCATTTCACAGTGAAAAATACAAAGCCTCTCCAATGTATTCACACACATTCAGAGCAGAATTTGATTCCAACACTGATTAATAAACATCTAGCAAAATGTGGTGAATATTACTGATGAGGTAATGGGAAAAATACTAAAGTAACAGTCTGAATAGTTTTGTGCATCCTGAGTTTTCTTAACTAAGACTTAATTTTTAATTAGAAGCAAAATTTACATTTTTAAAGATGGTTTGCCCCTCCCCTCAAAAAAACACACCCCAGATTAGATAGCTTATAAACTATATTAAACTGGACCAATAAAGAGTTAATTATTATAAAACACAGCTCAGTACTTAGGGGAACGCCACCTTCACAAACGCTGAGTCAATTCAGTGCTACCAGCAGAACCCTAAAGGATTGTGTCTCTGCTTCATGTGACAACGGCCACAGTCCCACCCCTTCAGCACAAGTCAGCCCTGAAGCAGTGCTCAGCAGGGCTGCCCCTCTCCACCCCCAGTCACCACCCAGCCTGTGCAGCACAGGCTGCCTCCCTCAGGCTTCCCAAGCCAAATCACAGGCATATGCAGCTCAGCCATACTTTTACACTTGGATTCACTACATGCTTCTGCTTAAATTCACTCATGAAAAATTTCAGGCGGTGTGCTGTGCCTCATCCCCTGCCCCAGAGGGGTGACCTGGATCATGCATGGAAGCTCCCTCAGACAGCATGAAAAGGGCACAGGAAGACCCAACTTCAACTCTGAACTTAGGTCACTGACCGAAATCATTTTGGCTTTGGTTTCCACCTCTAAACACACAGGCAAATATAAACTCTGACTATAAAATTGTGAATCTATGGAACTTCAGAATAATTAACAGCTCCCAACCCTAGAGCACAACTGTAAGCAGATTCATCCATGCTGACAGGGCACAACCTGTATGAAGCCCCAGACTCTGGTGCACTGGGGATGTCAGACATTTGTCACAGTCACACAGAGCAAGAAGTTCTAAGTTCCCTTGCCACTCTCTCCTCCAGCTCCTTCAAAAACACCCGAAAATAACCTTCTTTGGACTCAATTCTTAATCTTCTGCAAGACAACCTGCTTAAAATAGCCTTAATTAATATTTAAGTCCAAACCATTGCTCTCCCTTCCCTAAGAAGATGAGACTATCAGAGGACACCATGACTGTGCCAATAATGATCCATCCCAGAATTATACCACTTAAGCAGATTGCTTAGAAAGATCACTATAGAAACCCATTACCACCCCCAAAAAAGAAAAAAAATACTGTCTTAAAAAAATTAAAAGCCAGTTTACCAACAGAGAGAGTTTTGATTTGAAATATAAAGAACATATTCGTCTCCAAAATGAGTCTCCTCTGATACAAAAGTATTTGCTTTCAGGAGAAGATAGTCTGCACCTTCCAACGGGTATACTTTCAAGGCCTCACTGAAACATATTGCTCATGGACAAGGGGAAGGATTTGGTTAGTTCTGGTAACAAAAGTGTCTTCAGGACATCCCAGTCCAACCTGGCTCCCAGGGGCCCAGTTTTTCCTCTTTGTTCTTAAGAGACCCACGAGCTGCAGCCAAGCCCTGAAGCTGCTGTGCACCTTCACCACGTCCCCAGGTTGCCAGGTGCCTGTCACAGACTTGTCTCCTCACACACCCTGACAGGGATGTTATAGTGCCGATCATCCTCTGCGATGAGTGTCACCACTGGCCAGTCCCTGGGAGGGTCAGTGGGGTAGATGGTGAGGAACTCTTCTGTGCTGTACTTGGAGAGCCGGTACACCTGGATGGTGTGGCACACAGCATAGGCAAGAAGGAACATTTCAACCTGGAAAGAAAGGACAAACGGATGTTCTGAGAGGCTACGGACATGGCCAACACCACACTCCATCTGTTGTCTCAGTAGACACACAGCAATGGTGAAGCAAAAACCTTTTCTTCTCCCCTTTGGGCCTAGCCCCAATCCTTGTCTATAAATAAATATTTTTATATATTTCTATAAACATATATGCAGATAATCAAGAATGGAACATATATCTGATAAGGAACCTGTATTCAGAATAGGTAAAGAACTCTTAACAACTCAACAACAAAAAACAAATAACTAGCTTAAAAATTGGGCAAAGGATTTGAACAGACACTTTTCCAAAGAAAATATGCAAATGGCCAATAGCTACTTCATGCCCACTAGAATGGCTATAATCAAAAAGACAGCCAGGAGCAGTGGCTCACGCCTGTAATCCCAGCACTTTGGGAGGCAGAGGCGAGAGGACTGCCTGAGCCCAGGGTTTTGAGACCAGCCTGGGCAACCTGGCAAGACCTCATCTCTACAATAAAAAAAAAAAAACTAGCTGGGTGTGGTGGCGCTCAATTGTGGTCCCAGCTACATGGAAGGATCACCTGAGCCCAGAGGTCAAGGCTGCGGTGACCATGAGTATGCTACTGCACTCCAACCTGGGTTGACAGTGAGACTCCAACTCAAAAAAGAAAAGACAAGACAGATAATAACAGGGAGTGATTGCTTAATGGGTACAGGGTTTTCTTTTGGACTGACAAATGTTTTGGGACTTCATATGAATGGTAGTCATTGTCAATGTACTCAATGTCACTGAGATGTATACATTAAAATGGTCAATTTTATATTATGTGAACTTCATCTCAATGAAAAAAGACAGTAAGACATGCTGGTGAAGAGGTAGAGAAATGGTACTCTGATACACTGCTGGTAGAAGTGTAAAATGGTATAGCTGCTTTAAAAAGTTTGACAGTTCCTCAAACTATTAAACAAAAATTACCATATGACCCAGCAAGTCCTATCCTAGGTGTGTGTGTGTGTTGCTGTTCCAGGCAACAACGTTGGATTAGTCAATCAAAGCTACTTATGGAAGAGCTAACAAGCATGTGTAAAGCTCTGCAGGGCAGCTACACTTACTATACCCTTATACACACACACATACCCCCCAAGAGAACTGCAAGCATGTCCACACAAAAAAATTAAACATGAATGTGCATAGCAGTATTATTCATAGTAACTGCAAAGTGAAAACAATCCCCCAATACCCATCAAAGTGATGAACAGATGGATAATATGCAACATAGACATACAATAGGATATTACTTGTCAATAAAAAGAAATAAAGTACTAAAACATGCCACAATATGGATGAATGTTAAAAAAATTATGCTAACTGAAAGAAGCCTTTCACAAAAGCCCATATATTGTATAATTTCTAGATGAACTATCCACAATAAGCAAATCCATAGAGACAGAAAGTAGGTTCTGGCTACCGAGGGCTAGGGGGAAGGACAAATACTTGCTAAAAGGTATAGGGTTTCTTTTGGGGTGATAAAATGGTCCAAAATTAGACTGTGGTGAAGGCTGTAAAACTTTAAAAGGGTGAACTTTATGATATCTAAATCATATTTCCAAAAAAATGGACTCACCCTCACAGCAGACCTTGTGGGGTCTCAGAAAGGAATACCTGTCGTCTCACATGCAAGCCATACATACACTATCAGACATTTTACTGCTAGGCTTCTGCTGTGCTTCAGGAGACATGCGGAACTCACATTATGAGGACAGATGATTTTTAAAAATAACTGTCATCAGTCTTGACGGACCCAGCAGTGACCATCAGTCTTTGCTCCTTCCTACACACTGGGAAAAACAAAGGAATACACTTCCACCCTCCAGGATAGCTTGGAGTGAAATCCAATTCAGATCTCTGCTCCTTGCAATATCTGTCCTGGCACTTGTGCCTTTTCAGAAAAAGGCAGGCACAAGAGTCAGCTGTGCAAGTAGGAGAGTGACACTCTGATAGAAAGCTTCAATGCTAGTTCAGTGGTTGGCTACTCTACTTTAAAAACCTTGTTAAGACTTGAAATGAACACACCAAAGATAGCGCAAGGTGCAGTAATGACTACTGGCACCAAGACAGGACCACACTGAGTCTCTGTAAAACTCCAAACTCAGCATATCTATAAAAGACCCAAGAGAAGGCTGGGCTCTACTGGCAAATGTGACTCGATTTCTATTTCCAATGCAACTATCGCTGCCAGGATTAAACAAGACCCTTCCAATGGCTCTCCCAAGTGCTTCATTTATTTGTAGCCTCCCACCCACCAACCTGCAGAAGAAAGCCCAGGCCGAGATAACAGTGGTGACTGTAAAACATGTTCACAATTCTTTGGCACTCCTCAATTGAAAGGTGGAGCCTAATTTCCCTCCCCTTGAGAGTGGAATGCATTTAGTGACTTCTAACAAACAGAACATGGTGTAAATGGCAGTGTGTGACCTCCACAATTAGATCATAAAAGACACCGTGGCTTGCTCCTTGTTCTCTGCTTGGGTCACTCTGAGAGAAGCCAGCTGCCATGTCATGAGGACACTCAGGCAGTCCTGTGGAGAGGCCTATGTGGCGAGGAGCCGAACCCTCCTACTAATGACCAGTTGCGGCCGTGTGTGAGCCATGCCACAAGTGGACCCTCCAACACCAGTCAAGCCTTCAGATGATGGCAACATGTAACTGCAGCCCCCTGAGACCCTGAACCGGAACCACCCAACTAAGTTGCTCCTGAATTCCTGACCTACAAAAACGGTGAGATCCTGTCGAAGGTTAAAGCTACTATATTTTGGGTACACTCCCAAAGGCACAACTCACCTGCTCAAGGCCACCAGTGTGTCCCACTTGATTTAGGTGGTTCCTCAGCAGCTGTCCAGGGTCATTTGATGTGTCCCGAGCAAACAGGAGCACAGAGAAAAATGGTACTTCCTTTCCCTTTTCTTTATCGTCATAGAGTTCAATAGCTCTGCTTAGCATTAGAAATTTTACAGCTTCATAGAGGCTGTATTCCTCCTCTTCATTGGTGAACAGTTCATCACAAGCTCTCTGTCTGGCTTCGGCAGTTCTCATTTCAGCCAAGCCCGCCCACTACAATAAGAAAGTTATGTAATAATTAGAATTTTTGTTCTAAAAACCCCTAGAATAGTACCATACTATGAGCACAAAATTATTTTTAGAAGTAGGCAACCATGGGTCACGTATCAACGCTCACAACATTCAAGTTTCCAGTTCAAACAATGGTACTCTATACACCACACAAACTCCTTTTTCAGCTTCCCCCCCCCCATTAATTTGAAACAAAAGCACAATACTGTAAGGAGATGCACTGGGGCCATGGAATGGAATCTTTGACTCTCCTAACATCCCAGACAATAAGAATGGACCAGCTAACCAGAGCTACTTATCAAAGAGCTGGCATGCACGTGTGAAGCCTGTGTGTGATGCTCTAAAGGGCAGCTGCGATCACTGCACCCTTAAGGGGCTCACAGGAGAGTCAGCACCCAGAAACATCCTCCAAAATGGAAGACAGACAAGGAAGAGTATAGGGTCTCCTGGATATTAGTTTACTAAACTTACCTTATTGACTCCTGATTAAGCAATGTCAGGTGTTCAGCAAGTATAGGCAAATTTTTTTTTTTTTTTTTTTTGAGTTGGAGTCTCACCCTGTCGCCCAGACTAGAGTGCAGTGGCACGCTCCCGGTCACCGCAGCCTCGACCTGCTGGGCTCCGGCAATCCTTCCGCCTCAGCCTTCCAAGTAGCTGGAACTACAGGCACGCACTACCACACCCGGCTAATTTTTTTGATCTATTGTAGAGATGAGGTCTCACCAAGTTGCCCAGGGGGGTCTCGAACCCGCGGGCTTAGGCAATCCACTCACCTCAGCCTCCCAAGGCACGGGATTACAGGCTGAGCCACCGAGCTCGGCTGTGGACTTCGAATTTTTCAAGAGAAACTAGAAATTCAAGTTTATATATGAAATCTTCCCAATGTTAGCAACTGCTTGGAAAAAAGAAAAATTGAACACAGTTTGGGCCAGATAAAATATGTCTGAATGCAGGCTTAGGCTGGAGTCTCTGGTCTAGATAATAAAGCCATAAGGGTCAGAAGGAGCCACTACTAGATATTATCTATCATAATTGCTTTGTTTTAGATGGGGAAACTGAGATTAGAATGTGGAGCTGGGATCGGGAGGAAAATGACTTAGGGTCACATAGCAAGTCAGTGGTATAGCTGGGCAAAGAATCCAGCTCTCCTTCCCCTAGCCTGTGCCTTCACCATAACTTACAAGGCTGAGGGGGCAGTAGGGAGACTTTGAAGATCCTGAGCAAGCCAGGAGACAGTGAAGATAGGCAATGAGGTTGAGGCAGCTGGGCAGGAACAAGGGGAAGAAAGCTGAGGCCCTTCTTCCCTGCTGGGTTCACCCACAGCCCTCCATGAGCCCAGAGGCCCAGCACACTTCTCCACAGGGCTCCCGTGTGTGCCTCTTCACCTTTTCATACCACTGCTCCCTCCCCATTCCAGGATCCCATGCCCATGCCCCTTGGTCAATCACACATGGCAAGTGGGAGAGGGGTCCAGTATCCTTTTTCTATCTGGGAGTTGATAGACAAACCAGTCATTGTGGTGAGTGGTGGAGGGAGTATCGCCATAAATACAGATTTCTAAACCAATTAAGAAAGTACACAAAGAAGCAAGGCAGATAGAGACCAAATATCACATTTTCTACCAATGAGGCTGATTTTGAAGAACACAGTTAATGGCTGTGGACTAGCAGCCTTCCTAACAAGGAGCCTAGAAATTAGTCATGCTTGCCTGCAATTCACAGGCAATGCAAGTCACAGGCATCAGCCACTCCTACTCACAAGGGCAGAACATAAATGTGTGTCCACTACAGGTAGTTTGTACCCAGAGGAAGAGGCTGGAATCCCCAAGTCTGACTGCTCACCAGTCATGAGTCACTCAATATTTCCTGGAACAGAATGAGAGAGAGAAGCTAGGTGTGTGATGTTCCTGGGGCTGCCTACACAGAATAAAACATCAAGATTCCATTTTATCTCTACTATTGGCTTGGTAACTGAGCCTCCCTGTCATTCCCTCAGTATTGCTCTAGGACTTAAAATATGCTTGCTTAGCTTATCACCATCTACTATCAAATAATATTATACCATTTTATGAATACTGTCGTAAGAACCTTATAGTATGATACTTCCATTCTCCCCACCCATCCTTTGTGCTATTGCTGTCATGCATATTCTACAAATATATCATTGTTACTTTCACTTTATAAAGCCAATACATTTTATATTTACCCACATCTTTATCATTTCTTGCTTTCTTCATTCCTTTGTGTCGATCCAAGTTTCTACCTATGTAATTTTCCTTCTCCTGAAGAATTTCCTAACATTTCTTATAGCACAAGGCTGCTAGCGACAACTTCCACCACCTTTAGCTTGTATTTTTAAAATATTCATTTCAGCCGGGCTCAGTGGCTCAGCCTGTAATCCCAGCATTTTGGGAGGCTGAGGTAAGTGGATTGCCTGAGCCTGCGGGTTCGAGGCCCGCCTGGGCAACTTGGCGAGACCTCATCTCTACAATAAATCAAAAATTAGCCGGGGGTGGTAGTGCACACCTGTAGTTCCAGCTACTTGGAAGGCTGAGGCGGAAGGATCGCCGGAGCCCAGCAGGTCGAGGCTGCGGTGGCCGGGAGCAGCCACTGCACTCTAGTCTGGCCGACAGAGTGAGACTCCAACTCAAAAAAAAGAAAAAAGAAATATGACCCTTCTGGAACCTCTCATCAAATATAGGTTGCCTCATATAGTCAATGTCTCTTCATCCTGGCTAGTAGAACCTCAAATGATTCCCCAACCAGTGTGAGCTCTGAGAAATTTTTGTCTTACAGTCCCCCAATAGTTGCCCTTTCCTTGAACATGTCTTTCCTTTTTTTTTTAATAGCTTCACCTGTTACGTGCACAGATCTGTATTCAAAGACTCAAGAGATCCTTATGCACATTTCTGGGAATTTCTTTGTAAGGATCTCTTCTCTCTACTACTCTCCTCTGCAAATCCTAGCCACCTCAACTTCCTGAACTCTCTTCCTTGTCTCTGCAATTCAGCAAGGCCACCAGACTCTGTTTGGGCACCCCCTCCATGTATCACAGACCGGAAAACATTTCCAGGCAGAAAAGCAGATGCTATAGGGATCACTCTCAAGGATCACAATCCTATGCTGCCAGTTGTCCATTGTCTAAAAACTGTTGTTTCATACATTTTGTCCAGTATTCTGTTTATGGCAGGATGGTAATGTGCCTCCATTATGGGGTTTTCCTTACAACTGGAAGCAGGGGACTAGAAAGAAACATCAGAAGCGAGGAGACGTTCTGCCATTAACAGTTCCTATAAAACAATGAGGACCTGGCCCATTTTAGGATCATATCTGTGCTCTAAGGGACATTTAGTTTGATCATCTAGCTACGGGGCTATGTGGTACAATGGAAAAGATCGGGGAATGGGGCATTCTTCTGTCCCCTACACTGTAGTGATAGTTTCTGGTTGTATCTGTCCCACATCCTTTCTCCTTTCTCTGGATTACAGCACACACCTTCCTTTGGAGAACTGCTCCTTCCCAGTTCCATATGGTTCTGCTTGGACTGCCAGTCACAATTCTTTGCAGGCCACAGAGATAAGTATGTGATCCAAGCCCAGCCAATAAGAACTCTTCATTCCTCTGCCTCTGTTATTGCCTTAAGGATGAATACATGACCCAAATTGGGCCAATCACAACCCTTTTTAAAGATTTTTACATACATGCTAGGGAAGAAAATCTTTTCCCTGGGGCATGGCTAAGCTAGATTGATGTAAACCTTCAGCTTTCTGCAGCCAGGTAATACCTTTCTCCCTATCTCTGCAGTAGAAGAGATCAGAGCAGAAGTCCTGTGGAGAGGAGCAGAGGGAGTGGCAAGAGATATTCCTGATGTCCCTGAAGTCAGCTCTATCTCTGGACTTCCTGCTTATGAGAACCAATCAATTTCCTTTCCTATTGGTTTAGGTGGTTTTCTGTCACTTTTAACAAACAAACAAAAAAATTAGACTATTTACTTCCTGTTTCTGGGTCTTAGTCTAGGTGTCTTCAAAGGACACCCCAGGAGATGAATACAGATTAATTCATTAGTGTGTGGGAAAAATATCAGACCTCCTAGTTATGAGTAGGCATTTTCCAGATGGAAGAGAAGATATCAGAATGGCCGAATAGCATGTGCCACAGCATGAGGATGAGCCTCCATGCTCCATGAGGGCAGAGCCAGGGTCTAGTTCACTCCTGGTTTACTTCTCCCAGCACAGAACGCACAGCCTGACTTCTAGTTGATATCAAATATATAGTTAATGGACATATGAAGGAATACATATGAAAAGACAAGGAGTGTTTAGATAAGTGCTTAGCATGGAGGGTAGGGTACATAGGATGTGGAAGATGAGGAGTGACATGAATTTTGGTAAGGGAAGAGCAGAGTGATTTTTGTGCTAAGATTTGTGTTTAGAGGGCTCTCTTTCACTACAGCAGAAAGACTGAGCAGTGACATCATTAGGAGTCTACGTCAATAGCCAAGTATGAGATGATGGAGGCCTAGTAGATGAGGAAGGGTGCTGATATAAGGAATTTCAGAGGCAGAATTACCTTGGTGACTGGTTGATGGTCAGTATGACAATGGGGAGGCGGACGTTTTGGTCAAAAAGGGAGCTGAGAGGGTCAGGGCAGAGATGATTCAATGAGGATCCAAGAGTCCTCACTTTGGTAGCCTAGGACAGAAAATTCCAGGGTGAGAAGAAGGTTTGGAGGAAGCATGAGTTCAGTTGATAGTCTCTTGCATTTTTGAGTTGCGACATCCAATGAATGTGTCCCATAGGTCATGGAATTTGTCAGGGATGAAGATAAAAATTTGGGAGTCATCAGGGAAAAGACAATATTAAAGCAATGAGACTGGTTATAGTTGAGAGGACCAAGGAATAAACTTCAGGCACATTCAAGGGGTAGAACCAACACTGCTAAATCACACAACTCCAGAGAGTGTCTGTAATCCAGAGGCCAAGTGTCTATGTGTGTGTATGTATACATAGCTCTGACAGTAGAGACCCTGGGTGAGACTCTAGAAAGACCCACATAGAATGCTCAGAGAAGTGGGAAAAGTCCAGGGAGAGAGTGGGATTCTGGAGGCCAAGAGACACTGAGTCTCAGAAAGGAAGGGACTTCAGCAAAGTCAAATGCCACAAGGAAATGAAGAAGAACAAGGACTGGAATTGGGTAGATAGAAGGAAATACAAGGTGATTTCCTTCTATCAGACTAGCTGGGATTCTTAAGCAAATTACCTGGCCTCAGCTACCTCTTCCAGAAGTGAAGGGTAAAGAAGTTAATCTCTTTTTTTTTTTTTGAGTTGGAGTCTCACTCCGTTGCCCAGACTGGAGTGCAGTGGCACACTCCCGTCCACCGCAGCCTGAACATGCTGGGCTCCAGCGATCCTTCTGCCTCAGCCTTCCAAGTAGCCGGAACTATAAGGGCGTGCTGCCATGCCTAGCTAATTTTTGATTTATTGTAGAGAAGAAGTTAATCTCTTAAGTGTCAAGGAAATCCTGGTTCCTGCTTTATTAGTTAGGATTATTATCCCTTCACCGTCACTAAGCTTCTTGACTGCTTCACTCTGTGCAGTTCACCCTCATCTTAGACCTTCCCCTCTGCTCCTTCCCCAAGCTTCTGACTGACTGGTGACCTCTCTGAGGACTTGGGAGTGCCCTTGAGTCTCTGGATCAGACTTGCATTTCCCTAGTCTCCTCTCCCTCACTGTTTTGAGAGCAGGGATAGCCCGGGAGGGATCAAAGGGAAGCAGGAAGGCCCCAAAGCCCGGAGCACTCCCTAAAGTCCAGCAGTGAGTAGGCGGGGCTTAATCTGAGCCACTCCCCCTAGCAAGCTCCACCCCTTCCTCAGCCTTCTCACTTTGCCTGAATCTCCACTGGGTGGAAGAGGAGGTGGGGACCAGCATTGTACCATCCTTGCGTCCTAAACTCCTTTGGAACCAAAACTTACCAAAAAAACACCCATGGGGTAAGAGAAGTAGGCAGCATTCTCAGTCTGAAGAGGACATTAGTTGAGGAAGAGGATCTCAAAAGTCCTGACACTACCCACGTCCAGGTCCTCAAGAGACTCCCCACTTGCTGATTTGCTTTCCTCTGGGCTAGAGGGTTTAGTTAGCTGGAGGAGCAGGGGAGAGGGGAAGGGGAGGAAGCCACAAAGGGGCTCGCTGTGTGGCCTCCAGGCTGGCTGGCTTTTGAAGGCCGATTTGCTCTGGCTGGGCCAGAGGAAGCAAATGCTAATTTCCTTCTGAAGGGGGTCTGCTGCCCTTCCTCCAGCGTCTGAAGGGATGGGAGAGCAGAGACTGGACTTACTTGTCACCCTGAGACTGCCATCGTCCTCCACCTCCTCCAGGCCCCCCACACTTTCTGGGACCACTTGGCAACACACAAAACATAGGCCCATCTAATAATGCAATAGATCCTCATTTTGGTTTTCCAGAAGAGGAAAACAAGCACTAAGCAGTTGGGCAACCAAGGCTAAGGGCAGCCAGGCCTTGAAGCTGCAACACAGGGAGGCTGGTGTGTAGGGCCTTGAGACATGGCCTGACCTGGTGCAGCTGTTTGAACCACTGGGAGAGAGAGAGAGAGGTCAGTGTTCCCTTTCTTTTTCCCTTTCTCTTTCTTTGCTTTCTTTCTTTCTTACGTTCTTTCAAGTTGAGGGTCTCATCCTGTCACCCAGGCAGGAGTACAGTGGCTCGATCATGTCTTACCACAGCCTCAACCTCCTGGGCTCAAGCAATCCTTCCATCTCAGTTTCCCAAGTAGCTGGGACTACAGGTGTACACCACCATGTCCAGCTAATTTTTTTATTTTTTGCAGATACAAGGTTGCCGAGACTGATCTTCAACTCCTGAGCTTGGAGCAATCCTTCTGCCTTGGCCTCCCAAAGTGCAGGGATTACAGACATGAGAGGTGTTTCCTTTCAATGCTCTTTTTCTGCCTGGATTAGACCCAGCAGAAATCTGGGTTGCAAACTCTGGCTAACAGTCACCCCACCAAGGCTCGGTGGCTCAGCCTGTAATCCCGCGCCTTGGGAGGCTGAGGTGAGTGGATTGCCTGAGCCCGCAGGTTCGAGACCCGCCTGGGCAACTTGGTGAGATCTCATCTCTACAATAAATCAAAAATTAGCCGGGCGTGGTAGCACGTGTCTGTAATTCCAGCTACTTGGAAGGCTGAGGCGGAAGGATTGCCGGAGCCCAGCAGGTCGAGGCCATGGTGGCCAGGAGCAGCCACTGCACTCCAGTCTGGGTGACAGAGTGAGACTCCAACTCAAAAAAAGAAAAAAAAAAAAGTCACCCCACCATCACCACTCCCACCTTCCACCCCACCGAGCCTAGGCTTCCAGCTCCCTGAGGCATAACAACACTGGGTTATTTGAATTCTATTTCTTTCTAGAATTAGTTTGTACTTTTTCTATTTGCAATTAGGATATAAACCTTTCTTTTTAAATAGGAAGCTTAAATAATACACTTTAAATAAATGTTTTGTTTTGTTTTAAAGGGGGTGATAAGTGTGAATGCTGCAAACGTGGCAAGTGTGTAGTGAAAATACTTGATGACTCAGCTCAGGGAAACCCTAGTCTGATGAGGCAGGAAGTGTGATTCCAGAGACTGGGACTTGCCCAAGGGGAGCCGGGGCCTCCCCGAATCACTCGAATCACTCGGGTGGCTTCACAGGAAGGAAGCTGACTGCCCCAACCCTCAGGAACCCAGAGCTCCCAGGCAGAACCCTGACCCACCAGAAATGAATTAAAAATCCCCAGTTCCACCTCCCTGCCTGCATGCAGACCCTCATGTCTTGTAGGGCTGAGGGCTTTGTTCCTCCCTTGGCCTGGGTGGGAGCCCCCCTACACACACACACACATACACACACACACAGACACACACACAGTTCTCTTCTTCCTACCCTCTCCCCCCTTCCCCTCCCCTTCTCTCTCCAGGCTGTGAGGCCCCTTCGGGAACCTCTTTGTGAGGTAATTGGATTTCTCTCCTTGTTAGCTTGCAATGAAAATGTCATCTATTCCGGGCCACCGCCAGGGAGGGGCCAAGCCCCCATTCAGCAAGCTCAGCCCAGAGCTGTGAAGCTATTCAAGGCTCCCAGCCTCCCATTTGGGCAGCTGCAGGCCAGGCTCATCTTGCTGACAATGTCCCCTGACCCCTCCCCACCTAGCATCATCGTGCCCAGCCCAAGAGTGGCCCTGGGAGGGCTAGGGCTGGGTGGCTGGATTCTGAGGCTGCTAGCAGCCCCCCTCGACTGTTGTCATTACCACCACCCATCCCGTCAAGTAGGTACTGGAGGAATTTGATTTTTAAATCATCCCTCCAAATGCTCTTTGGGCATCAGGTACTTGGATGAGAGGAAAAAGAGGAGGCTTCAATGACAGGGCAAGTTCCTTGGAAGTTCCAAGACATTAGGGGCACTTGAAAAGCAGAGAGAGAGAGAGCCTGCAAAGGGCAGATGCCAGGATGGGAGGATGGGCACCTTGTCCGCCCTTCGAAGTCACTGTATGTGTTGGAGCAGACCAAATCAGAAGCCATCTTGATGCTGTTCAGCCTCGGTTTGAACCATCCACGGGTGCATTCTAGCCCACAGGGTTGCTGGCCTTCAGACATCTTCCAGAGTCCTTCCACATGACCTTGTGGGCAAAGTGGAAAAGTGAAGGGAAAGGGGATGGAAAGGCAGTGACATGTATCTCTAACCATGAAAAGGAGAGAGACAAATGCCTCCCCCTTTCCCCGCTACCCAAATGAGAACCTCAGACAGGTTGAATACTTGCTCAAAATGGCACAGCTGATAAGTGGCCAAGCACAGCATTAAACCCAGGACCATCTCATTCCAAAGTCTGTGTTTCACTATTACCAGGTTCACTGTTTAAAAAGCAAATGAGACGTGGGTGGCATTAACATTCAGGATGAGGGACAGGGGAGTTACCACATCTGGTTGCTCCGGTCACAGCCCAGTTGAAGAGTTGGGACAGAAATCCACATCTCTGCAGAAGTGAGAACTCAAGGGAGCTCCTTCTCCATTTGAGGACATAAGCAGCTGCCACTGCACAGATGGAATTCAGTCCTCCAGGGCAAGAAGTGACCAGGAGAGAGTGGGGACTTGCATGAGGAAGAATTTCTGAAAAAAGACAGAGTGTGTTGCAGTTGGAAGTAGAAGCTGTGAGTGGAGTTCGGACTACGATCACTTTGGGCCAGGAACACGGTAGTTCATACCTGCGATCCCAGCACTTTGGGAGGCCAAGATGGGAGGATTTCTTGAGCCCAAGAGTTTGAGACCAGCCTGGGCAACATGGCAAGATCTTGTCTCTACAAAAAAAAAAATCAAAAAATTACTAGGGTGTGGTGGTACACGCCTGTGGCCCCAGCTACTTGGGAGGCGGAGGCAGAAGGATCACCTGAGCCCAGGAGACTGAGGCTGTGGTGACCTAGGTGACAGAGTGAGGCTCCAACTCAAATAAATAAATAAATAAATAAGTAAATACCACTTTACTCCGAAGCAAGCCTGGAGCCATCTAATCCATCTCCTGGTCCTCCCATCACCAGAGCTCACCTTCGCTTCTCCCTCCTTTTGGCCTCCCCTTGAGCTATCTTCCACCCGAATTTACTCTCCTACCAGTGAAACCCAGCCCTTCCTGCATACCCTCTCCATTATGAATGGCCTTTCCATCCCCCATTAGTCATGGTCATCATCTCATCAACATCGTGATGCACCCACATTGACAAGGACGTTGGCGCCTGGGTCACATAGGCCCAGGGTCACATTGACCCCCTTGAGTTATGCCATCATTCTGGGAAACTTCAACATCCTGCAGAAAGTTCACCTGGCACCTCCCTCCTCAGCCCAGAGACATTCGCCTTCACATCACTTGGCTGCCCAAACCCTGGAGCTTAGCACCACCCAGAGCCATCATGCTCTGAAGGCATAAAGGCCAGAGTCCTCCTGCCAGGTGTAGTCTACTGGCCCTCCAGTGCTCCTTTCTGAACTCAGGACACATCCCCATTGACCTCATGATGGGATTAGTGCCCTTGTAAGAAGAGATGCCAGAGTCATCTTCTCTCCTCCATGTGAGGATATAGTGAGATGCTGGCCATCTACTGTCTGGAAGAGGGCCCTTCCATACTGGCACCCTTATATCAGACTTCCAGTCTCTGGAACTGTGAGAAATATCTGTTATTTATTTTTTTACTTTAATTTTAATTTTTTGAGTTGGAGTCTCACTCTGTCACCCAGGCTGGAGGGCAGTGGCACACTCTCGGCCACCGCAGCCTCGACCTGCTGGGCTCCCGCGATCCTTCCGCCTCAGCCTTCCAAGTAGCCGGAACTACAGGTGCGCACTACCACGCCCAGCTAATTTTTGATTTATTGTAGAGATGAGGTCTTGCCAAGTTGCCCGGGTGGGTCTCAAACTTGCAGGCTCAGGCAATCCTCTTGCCTTGGCCTCCCAAAGTGCTGGGACTACAGGCTGAGCCACCGAGCCCAGCCGAAATGTCTGTTATTTAAACCACCTAGTCTATGGTATTTTGTTATGGCAGCCTGTGCCTTGGCAATTCCCTTCCCCCACCCCAGAATACACACCATGCTTCCTTAGTTTGCACCCAGCTCGTGTCAGGACATTTCCAGAGCTTGCCTCCTCATATGGGTTGAATTGTGTCCCATCAAAAAGTGTCTATGCTGATGTTCTAACCTCTCAGTGCCTCATAATATGTACTAATTTGGAAATAGAGCCATTACAGATGTAATCAGTTAGGATGAGTTCGCTGGAGTAGGATAAACCTCTAATCCAATATGACTGGTGTCCTTATGAGAAGGGAAAAGTGCCCTGTGAAGACTGTAATTATGCTGCCACAAGCCAAAGAACTCCCAGAGGCTAGGACAGAGGCCTGGAGCATGTCCCTCTCAGCACTTTCAGAGGGATCATGGCCCTGCTGACACCTTGATCTCAGACTTCTAGCCTCTGTCATTGTGAGATAATAGATTTCTGTTGCTCTAAGCCACCCAGTTTTGTGTATGGACAGCCTCTGACTTCCAATGTTTTACCTTATGATTTTTCATTCACTGTTACAATGGTGGGGAAATGATATGTATCCAGTAGAAACCATGTTTCGAATTTTGGATGTCGATCTGTTCCTGGCAAGCATTGTGAGTACCGCACCCTCCTGCGATGTCACAGCTCCCGTTCAGCCCCACAATCATGAAGGTCAACTACTGATGCTCTGCAGTGCACTGTGTTGCCAGGTGATTTTGCCCAACTGCAGGCCAAGGTGAATGTTCTGAGCAAGTCTAAGGTAGGATAGGCTAAGCTATGATGTTCGGAAGGTTAGGTGTGTTTAATGCTTTTTCAACTTCTGATATTTTTAGCTTATGATGGGTTTATCAGGATGTGGCTACATGGGAAGCAGAGGAGCATCTGTGCTTTGGTACAGCAGCCTTGGGACATGAACATAACGCCTACGGTTTCCCCGCCTCCCGCCTCGCTCCGCTCCAATCATCTCCTGACAGTTGCCAGGGAGATAGTCAATGACATAAACCTCAACAAGCCATTCCCCTGTGCCCACACTCACCAGCGGTCCCATTCCTTTCACATCCAAACTCTGCGGCATGATTTAGTCTCACACCTCTCCAGCCCCATCCCATGCTCTCCCTTCCTTACACTGATGCCTTAGTCACCACAGAATTCTGAAAGTGCTGTGTGGCTTTACTGTTCCTTTCTTTTCTTTTTTTGTTGAGACGGGGTCTTGTTCTGTTGCCCAGGCTAGAGTGCAGTGGCACAATCACAGCTCACTGTAACCCCAAGCTTCTAGGCTCAAGCGATCCTCGCACCTCAGCCTCTCAAAGTGCTAGGATGAGAGGCATGAGCCACCACACCTGGCTCTACTGTTTTTCACACTTCAGTGTTCATAGCACTGGAGTGTTCCTCCCCTGTCACCCCACTTGTTCTTATGAAAATTGCCTGTTCATGCATCTAGGATTCCTCCTTAATGAAACTTTCCAAGATGTCCCTCCTGGACCCCACTACAGTATGTCTATGCCTTTATTCAAGATGGCCCTTGGACCTGAAAATAAGGCTGTTTCCCTGTGCCCTCCACTAGCTGAATGCCTCCCCTCAGGGCAAGGATCTGGAGACTGAGAGGATGTACCCACCTGTGTCCTCCTCCTCTATGTCACACTTCTGAGTCCCCAGGGTCCCAGGATTTTGTGCCCAAACAGCCCACTTCCGGGGTCTGTGCAGGTCTCTTTCCTGGGTCCATTCTTCGAAAGGCAGACTGCATGACCAACGTTACTCTCCCAGGCCTGAGGGACAGTTCTTTGGGGAGGGTGCAGACAGAGTTGGACATGCTGGCTGGGGCATCCACACACATGCCTTCAGGGCTGCTCAGTATACATGAAGGAACCAGAGGTAGGGAAGGAGTAGGGTGGCCTTGGGCTGGGAGCAGGGGCCAGGAGCCAACTCCAGGTTATCATGAAGGCATCTTCAAGTAGATGGAAGGTTATTGCAAGTTTGATAACTTGATTTATAGCCCCTAACTACTTAGGCATGTGTTATCTGGGCCTCATTGGTATTCTTGCCCTGTAGGGTGGTCTTGCCTTAATTATAATACTTAAAACCCACTGTCATGGATTGAAATGCATTCCTCATCCTCTAAAATGTATATGTTGAAGCCCTAATGCCCGATGTGATTGTATTTGAAGTTACGGTCTTTAAGAGGTCATTAAGGTTAAGTGAGGTTATAAGGTTTGGGTCCTAAAACAATAGGACTGGTAACCTTACAAGAACAGAGAGATACCAGGGATGGGTATGCACAGAGAAAAGGCCACCAGAGAACAGAGAGGTCGTGGCCATCTGCAAGTCAAAGAGAGAGATCTCAGAGAAACCAACCACCAGCACCTGGATCCCAGACTTCCAGCCTCCAGAACTGTGAGAATATAAATGTCTGTTGTTCAAGCCTCCAATCTGTGGTATTTTGTGATGGCAGCCCAAGCAGACTCACACACCCACTGTCTCATCTCTTTTCCCCATTAGACTGTGAGATCCTTGAGGACAGGCACCATTGCCTTATGCCTCCCTATCTCAGTGCCTAGCACAGCGTCTGGTACTCAGTATATGGCCATCAAATACTATCTGAAAGATGGTCAATGAACAAGTATGACTCATGTGACAACATAATGCTGGTCAGGTGCTGGAACAGAGCCTTGAGTTGGGTCCCCATGGAGTCATTCACTTGCTCCAAATCACTCTCTTATAATCGGGCAGGAAATTTTATAGATGAGGTCACAATTGATCTGGGAATGGGTCAGGAAGGGGTAGGCCAGAGTCAAGTGTCAGATGGAACCTGTTTACAGAGTCCTCTTGGCCCAGGGCTTGGTGACAGGATGTTGATCCTTTTTCCTTCCCAAGAAGGCAACATTCTCAATCCTGCACATGGATTGGTGGATGGAATAAATAACTCTGACCTTCTTTCCTGCTAAGTAGGTCCAGGTTCTGAGATGTTCCACGTCTGCCATTTCTGAGCTCCTTGGGTCTGGGTTTTAGCAACATACACAGGTTTGGTCCCACAGCTCCTGGGATTGGAGGACAGTTGGGAGATAATCTCTGCAGCTATTCCTTGACGCAGGGGATGGAAAGAGAATAGACTCTCTTCCCCCCAAAGCCATATATGGTTGCCAAGTCTCTCTCTGGACTGGGTTCACATTCACTCTAAGGAGGACATCTTGAGCATCTCCTGAATGCAAGGACATGTAACAGACAAGAGTGAGGGCCAGGATGCAGAGAAATCAATGGAACTATAGCCTCAGGGAGTTGGATGTGGGTGCCAAGGGCAGAAAACTGCCCAGGACACAGGGGGAAGCCCTCAAATCACACCAGATATTCCATTTTTAGCTAGAATAATTTTAAAAGGTAATAGTTCTTCTCATTTATTATTTGGTCACTCCATGGCACAGCTCATATAAGAAAAGCAGTATGAATGCTTGATTATTTTCCTTTATTTATTTACCAGGTTTTAAGACAATGAATTGCTTCTCTGTCATCCTCCAAAGTAGACAATTTAGTTTTCTGAGTTTTTTTTTTTTTTGAGTTGGCGTCTCACTCCATTGCCCAGACTGGAGTGCAGTGGCCGCTCCTGGCCACCACAGCCGCGACCTGCTGGGCTCCGGCGATCCTTCCGCCTCAGCCTTCCAAGTAGCTAGAACTACAGGCGCGCACTACCACGCCCGGCTAATTTTTTGATTTATTGTCTCAGGCAATCCACTCACCTCAGCCTCCCAAAGGCG
>CAUYQG010025734.1:0-43904 GCA_963574415.1 Tarsius wallacei
AGAAAAAAACAACAACAACACAAATGATGAGAAAGACTGAGAGAAAAGAGTAAGACATCCCAGAAATTGAGCAGGTAGAGACGTGAAGGTCTAATGGCAAAGTTGTAGATAAACTGGCTCTCAGGTGTGCTGGACTTGTCACAACAGATGGTTCCAATGGCTTTCGACATCAGCATAAGATTTGTATGTGGGATAGGACTATTAGCCTCAATGCCATAACTGGGACTTAGTCTAAAAGTTGTATAAACTCAGGCCACAAGTTTCAACACAACTCAATGAGAAGCTCCTCGTGATTGTCACAAACACTTTTGAGAATGTGAAACTTTTGGTCAGCAACATCTCTGGTTTATAAAAATAAGAGAAGTACATATTTATACATATAAACCATAAATTTAAATTAAATGTGCACTTGTTCTCTATTTTGCCATTAAAAAGTCTCTGAGTCAGGACCAGTCACGGTGGCTCATGCTGCCCCAGCACTTTGGGAGGCTGAGGCAGAAGGATTACTTGAGCTCAGGAGTTCAAGGCCAGCCTGGGCAACATAGCAAGACCTCATCTTTACAAAATATCAGAAAAATTAGCTGGTCATGGTGGCACACACCTGTAATCCCAGTTACTCAGGAGGCTGAGGCAGAAGGATCATTTACATCAAGAAAGTTGAACGAGGTTGCAGTGAGCAGTGATCATGCCCTGCACTCCAGCCTGGGCAACAGAGTAAGAATTTGGCTCAAGGGGAAAAAACCCCAAAGTTTTTGATTCTAACAGAATGGGCAAGGAAATTTCCTGCAAGATTTCAATGTTTGCATGAATACTTACTTTCAAAGGAGAGCTGGTTAGTAAACTCCAGGCTGTGCAGGAATATTACAGAAACTGCATGCTGTTAAAATGCTTGATGCAGACAACTGCAGTTATTAACTTCTAGTTGTAAATTATTTGTGTGTCATAGGAGAGTGAATTTACTCACTAAGCTGTGGCATAATTAAATCATTGACTTTACCTTTGCTGATTCTGTCATATTGAATCCACCAATTCATCAAACCAGGGCATTGAAATAAGTAGAATCCTCCATGAAAGTCTCCTCCTTGGAAAATGTGTTTTGACAAGTAAATAAGTGAGTGATACTAGCAAATTAATACTTGAGTATAATTTACATTTTGAAAGCACTTTTCTTTCACATACATATTTAATTTGATCCTCTGCTCTTTGAGACTATGATTCCAAATTCTAAATTTCAATATCTTAGAAACTGCCCTTTTTTTAACGCCATGAAAATTATCTGCTTTTATTTTCAAATTTCGGGATTTAGTTTTAAAATTAGGTATTTATTTTCTCAAGGAGTTCTGAAAGATTAGAATATGTACGAATGGAAAATTTAGAATTTTCAAGGGTGCCATTGTAACCTTAGCATTAGTTAGCAATTTAGTAGCTATATTTGCAATTCCTTATTTACATACAGAGTCTGTCAAGGGACCTTCATTCTGGTTGTCCTTGGGTTTGTTCTGCGAGATTTTGTGTCTCCCTCTGTTGAAGATGCCTGCGGGTCATATCTCGAATTAACATCTAGTTCAATTCATTAACCTCTTTTTTTCAAAGCAATTCTTGGTTTTCTCATATATTGGCAAGTTTTGGAAAATGCTTACATTGATGTTTTAAGCAAATAAGGTCAGGGTTACACAAGAGCTTTCAGGAGCTCTCATACTTCTATGGGTTCATATACAGGACTGGGAGGAGCACTGTTTCCCGAGGAGCACTGTTTCCCGAGTGTGCCTGCTGGTGACTTGATGCTTTTTTTGCTTACTTACTTTTTTCTGTAGCATCAAACATTTGTAAAATGTGCAGATGTTCCTTTAAATATGGGAATTAAGGCTGGACAGTGGTTCACGCCTGTAATCCCAGCACTTTGGGAAGCCAGGAGTTTGAGACCAACCTGGGAAACATAGCGAGACTGCCATCTCTACAAAAACAAAAAAACTAAAAACTAGCCAGAAGTGGTGGCACACATGTGCAGTCCCAGCTACTTAGGAAGCTGAGATAGAAGAATCACCTGAGCCCAGGAGGTCAAGGCTGCAGTGAGCCGTGATCAAGCCACTGTACTCCAGCCTAGGCAATGGAGTGAGACCCCGACTCAAAACAATATATGGGAGATAAATATATTTTGCTTTTATTCAGAATGCATTCCACAATGTCAGTAACCCCTGTCTCTCCTATCAGCCTCTGCTCCCAAACCCCAGTGGGACCCTCTTGTGGACTTTGGCTTGGGCTCCTTTCCAGACCCCTGCCTGGAGCCTTGAGAAGAACAAGCCCATCTGCTCTTATTGACTGAAGCCCTCACCCCTCCTCAGGGCTGGCATTATGCCTCCCTAAGGCTTACCTCTCAGGTGACCACTACAGTTCTGCCTTGCTTTTGGGCATCACCACCTGTGTGCTATGCTTACCTGGGCGTTGACAGCAGCCTCTCAGAACACTGACTGCTGCCTTCCCAACTGATGGCTCTTCAGAACTTTGCCCGCAAAAGTAAGCACAGCATGAGAGGAGAAACTCTAATGGAGAGCCTGGACCTAGCCTGCAAGGCCAAGGGTGGCTTCACGGAAGAAGCCATCCTGAGGCTCTGGCTCCGGTTTTTAATTAAAGGATAAAACAAACAAAACCAAACAACAACAAAAACATTTGCTTTGGGCATTTTCAAGTATATACAAGTATAGAGAGAAGAATGGAATAATAATTATCTGTCCATCATCCAGTTTCAGCAATCGTCAGTATTTTGCCAAACTTGTTTTGTGCCCAGCAATGTCTTGCTAGACACAATTTAAATCATTGTTCATGTGAAGCAGAGTAGCTATCTCCTCCTCATAGTGACATTGTGAGGGCGAAATGGGCGAGTGAGCAAAGTAAATGATGCTGGCTCGTAATGACACACTGTGATTACAAGGAAATCTCTCCATGGACAATATTCAGGCAGTGGGAGTGATTATGGTCCAAAAGAGATTCAGGGTATAAGGCAAAAAACATAGCTTATTACGGAATACCAAATAGTCACAAAACATAAATAAGCGATTTAAATGGCATCTCCACGTTCTTCTTTTCTCCCCTTTAACATCTAGAATGTCTTGATTCTCCTGGGGCCAGTCCTTCTATTAGGTCAAAATGTCTGTCCCTGCTTCCGGGAAGAAGTGAAAAGAGCTGATACTGTGGGCTGAAGAGTCTGGATGGTCAGTAGGCCCTGGGTCCATCAGTCACTTCTGCCTTATCAACAACTGAGCCAGTTTTTTTTAAAAAAGCAAAAGTAGAGGTTTAGGGAATGGTGGGGAAGGAATTTGAAGCAAGAGGGAAAAGAAGGGCTATTTATGGATCTGAGAACAGATGTCCATGATGCCGTCAGGTTCTCTAAAAGATGAGTCTGCCCCTAATAGGGAGCGTGCCATGCCCTACCTGCCGGGCTATATCAAGGTTTGGAGTTTGACATGCCCCTCCCCCATGATTCCATGGGGGGACCATATTTCATGGGGTGGCGGGGACACAATGTGGGAAATGGCAAGGGGGTGGAGAGGCACAGAGCCCTGGGGAGTAAATAACCTTGGAAGCTGCCCAGAGACTATGCTTTTGACCAGACAGAACAGAGTCTGATGTGCACAGAAACTCAGAGCCACAGATGCCTCTGTGAGAAAGTGAAGAGGAGTAGAGATGGGCCAGAGGCCAGGAAGAGCATCCTGGGGCCGGCAGGAAGCCTTCCTTTACTCAAGGGCTGGAAACCCCATTGATGCAAGGAGTCGCCAGTCTGGGAGAACAGGGCCTGCCATTGGGGGTGGGTGGGATGGGGGGTGTTAGGTGGATTGGTGGAGCGCAGTATCTAAGGGGCCCACTCACAGGCCAGTATCAGGGACTCTGGACAGACATTGTATAGTGCACACACATTTTATGTAAATTTAATTATGTGATTTTTTTTGAAATAGCACAATATAAAATTATTAACTAAGTTCCACCTTCTGCACAACACTTGACACCATGCAGATCCTGTTTTAAAATTATTCTTATGAGAACATTGGTCTAGAGTTATGAAAGGCCTTCCAGAATTCAACCTCTGCAAAAAATGTGACTTCCCTGTGTCCAGGAGCATCGGACTCCAGGAAGTGGCCACTGCCTTGGGTCTTTGGGGGCAAGATTCAAGATCTTCAGTGTGGGGGCTCAAGGAAGGGCACCAAACTCAGACTAGGCTACTTTCAAACCAGGAATATATTCTTTAGGCCCTGGTTCGTGTGTTCGTGCAATTTTGCAAAATTAAGTTCTAAATTGTCTTTATTCCCCAATCATGCTCTTTATAAGCTGCCTACTTCCACATAAAGCAATGGTGAGAATTGATAACTTGTAAAGGCATCCTGCTTTGCAGTTCACAGAACTTCTTCACACCCTGTAGCCAGGATCCCAGCACCTCCCAAAGGCTTTTTGGCTATAGCAGAATATTGAATGAATGAATGAATGAACCCATGATCTTATATGAACCTGTGTGGTATCCTTATTTTACAGACAAGGAAACAGACATGTATTTTATAAGTGCCTACACTGACCTACATTCACTTTCTATCCTGATAATTCCTTTGACCTGAGATGGTATAGTTCCCTTTAGTTAAATTAGTACTGAGAAAGCAGTTTCGGGAAGGGAATACACAAAAACACTCACCTACTTTTGGGTTGCACAAAACTGATTCCAAATTTATACATCCAATTAAACAACACCGAGTCAAATGTCCTTTTGGAGTCAAGGCTGGTAGTGGCACGCATGTACTTCCTGCTATAGAATGAAGGAAACATGTGATCTATCTGAAACTAACCTGGTGCAGCCTGCCGCATCTGAAGGAATCTCTGTGGACCCAATTTTCCTGATGTTTCATTCGCTTTTGTTGAAGGATTTCTGCAGTGGCAGAGTCTTGCAGCTGACTGCATTCCGACCACCACTGAGTGTATACGATCTCGCTCTGTGTATGACACTTAGAATAAGACATAGGACCCATATATCAGTCACACTGATCATTGTTTCCATCAGGACCATGCCATGGAGTTCCTCTAGCAGGGCGCCATGCTCACGCCCATGTTTGTATACAGGCAATCTCAGAGTAGTCAAAATGAATGGTGTAGCAACTGTCCAGACCTTAGCAAAGATAGTTTGTGATGCTTCCCTCTTGGAAGGATCAACAAACTCAGTTTTACTCCTTGTGTCCTTCTTTTCTGTCCTGCTACCTGCTGGTCACTTTCTCTGCATCTTTGTTCTAACCCAGAGGAACAGAGAATCTGACTCAGTCTATCCATGGACGGGTCATCTTAGATCGTGTGTATTCTACCTGATCCAACCAGCTCTGCGTGGGAAGTCACACAGCCGCAGCACATCCTCAGACCCTGTTGGTAGCAGGGCCCTGGACAGGATCAGTACCTCTGGAAGGGGCGTGGCAGGCTGGAACGCCCACTAGCATCTTATTTAGTCTCGTTATCCAGTGACATTCTGGAACTGGCTTGTATCGGTTCATGAGAACAAACTGTGAAATTTTCAGGAATTTTGTGAACCAGTTGTAAAGTATAGCCATGATTAAAAATTAAATTATGTAACTTACAATTAAAAAATTATGTTAAAAGCAAAGATGATTAAAATACAAAGCATGTCATGTTCTAATTATTTGACTACATTTTACTATTATTCATAGTAATAGGAATCGATACTCTAGTAATAGATATTATCTATCTCCATAGTAGAAATCCTGTTTAATGCATGCTACTCTGTTTCCAGCTGCACATCTACTAATGTCAGGTTGCTGCTCTGATATTGGCCACAGTGGGAGAATTTACACCGCTACAAAATTGCCAAATGCTATAAACCAGGGTTTAATTTACTGTCTTGTTGATTGCTAGACTTAAGAAATTTATGGGGAAAATGTTAATAGTGCAGAGAAAATTTGAAAGTGTGATGCGTCCATAGCCATTATATTATTAATAGCACAAAATATTGAGGAAATAGTCTTTCAGTGTTTAAAAGTATTATTCGACTCAGCAGAAACGTTGCTCAGGCCATTGACAAACAAGTTAAGTTTCAAAACACAGCTTCATCACTTTCTTTTTGTCTTATTCTTTAATGTGAAGGAAAATATCAACCAACATTTGTTACAAACCTACACTTGTTTATCAGTTGAACCATAGGTTGGCTGTGGATACAAGAGTTCACCAAAAATTAAGAAAGCGTTTTGTCAGTTGATTGACTACAGAAAATTTACAGTAAAGAGTATTGTGTAGTTGGTGATTATTTGTAAATTGTGTGCTTACATTTCTGTATTAGAAACATTTGTAATAATCATACGCATGTGTGTGTACGTGCACTTCTTTTGGTTGCTAAACATTTACCAGCACCTCAGTGCTCTTGCCCACCCCTGGGACAGCTGGGGTAAGGGAAACCCAGCAGGGGGAGGTAGTGGGGGTCCTGGGGAGCATGGAAAGGGCTAAGTGGAAACCAGCTCTCCTGCATGAGAGGATGATGGGTAGTGAGGCTGTGAACCCCAAGAGAGAGCCAGAGTCATAGTCCTGCCCCTCAGAATGTATTGGTGACCATGGAGACAGGCAGAGCTCCAGAGACGGTCAACTGCCTGATATCAACTCAAGCTAAGTAAAGAGTTTCTCTTCCTCCTCCCCACACCAGCACTTTGGGGGAAGAGGAGGTGGTCTTTCACCCTCTCTTCCAATCCAAACAGTTAGAGCCTGAGCTTAATTAAAGATTTGCTCTAGAGAGAAGAGATGAAATCATGCTAGAGATTGAAGCTTTAAACTGGATTTAGTTTTCAAAGCCAAAAGCAACTGGAAAGTTTTGGATTTTGTTCAAGATACCATTAAGGAATAAAAGGGAAGATTCAGCAATATATAGTTCTAAGTGGTGATTTTTTAAAAATCCCATATTTCCATCTCACAGAATTATAACTACTGAAAAACCTGACTGAACTTGCCCTGAATAACTGTTAGATTTTTATTGTATGTGAAGTGGCAAATTTTCCTTTTTTCTTTGCCAAAAGCCCAGGGCTAAATCAGTGACCACCTTTACCAACCCACTAAGATGTGATGGTAATTTTGTGTGATAATCTGTATTTTCTTTCTGTAGATATTTTACAATCTCTTGAATTTTCTCAACTATTTATTTTTATCTTTTGTATCATAACTAATTTGTCAATCACTTCATTTTTAGGAGGAGGAGAATTGACAATAATCATAAAACTACACTCACTTAAGTAAGATGTGGGAATCTTCCATCTGGGATTTGAGATGGAAAAACAAAAGTTCATCTGTCATGGGACATGACAGATATGAAAACGAAGTTATTGATGCTTGAGGAAGCTAGCTAGATGCTCAGATTGTGCAGATATGGTGAGGTCTTTGGTTTATCTTTTCTTTTATTTTCCCTTCCTTCCTTCCTTCCTTCCTTCCTTCCTTCCTTCCTTCCTTCCTCCTTCCTTCCTTTCTTTCTTTCTTTTTCTTTGATTCGGGGTTTCACTCTCTCTCTCAGTCTGGAGTGCAGTGGCAGGATCACAGCTCACCACAGTCTCCACCTCCCGGGCTCAGGTGAACCTTCTACTTCAGCCTCCTGAGTAGCTGGGACTACAGGTGCATGCCACCACATCTGGCTAATTTATTTATTTATTGTTATTTTTTGTGGAGACGAGATCCTGATATATTGCTCAGGCTGATCTCGAACTCCTGAGCTTAAGCAATCTTCCTGCCTTGACCTCCCAAACTGTCTTTTTGTTTTTTAACCTTAGATTAGGAGCATGGAGTTAACACTTGTCAGTTCATGGCACAATTTTGTTATTAATTGATGCAAAGTGCCTCTTTTACTATACTCTTATCTCCATTTCAAATTCCTCATCTCTCTCCTCCTAAAAGCAACCATTTAAATATATTTAATATCTATTTTCTTGTACATATGTATTCCTGCAAAAATGCATATTTTTTAGTAAGTTGGACATCTTTTCACTTGTTTATATTCTTGTATTTTATTGCATCTTCTGTCATGTGAAATGTCTGTTTCTTTTTTCCTTTTTGTTGTTTAGTTGTTGATTTTTTTCAAGTTGGTTTGTTGGAGTTATTTTAAATATATATTCTAGATGCTATGCCATTGTCTACATGTGAGCTGCCAATATCTTCTTCCAGTTTGTTGTTACAAAAATCACAAGTGTGGCTTAATTAATACTTGTGAAGTGATAAGCACCAGATTGAGAAGTATAACATTACTGACCCAAGAATCTCCCCCACAGATCCCCTCACTTGGTCTTCCCTCAAAGGTAACTACAATCCTGATTTCCACTATCAAAAGATTAGTTTTCCTGTTTTTATATTTTGTATAAATGAAATAATACAATATGCATTCCTTTGTTGCTGGATTCTTTTGGTCAACAATGTATTTCTGACAATCATTCATCTTGATGCATGTAGATTAGTTTGTTTTCATTGCTGTATACTATTTCATTGTATTGTTATACCACAGTCTATCTATCCATTCTATTTTGTATGGATGTTTGGGTTGTTACCTGTTTGTAGCAATTACAAATGATACCGCCATGCACATATAGAAATGTCCCTGAAGTCCCTGTTGAGCACAGATCTAGAAGTGAAATTGCTGGTTATGCTCATTGTTGTTAGGTATGGCTTGTTGGAGATGAGATGTCCCTCCTCAATTTTGCTGTTAAAGAATGATGTGGAGACTCAGAGATCAGTGGAGTGAAGTAGCTCTTTTAATATCGCTCTTGCAAGAAAATGTCTCTCTCAGATGAGCAGGCACACCAAGACAGTTACAGACAGCAAATTTATGCCCCAGAACACAAGTCCTTCTTTTAGTTCCCCATTGGTCAGGTACTGCAGAAGTTACACGCTTTCCTGTACATTGCCAACATGACACATATTCATTGGTTTTACAGAAACACTTCATTTGCATGTCCTATTTGCTGATTGGCTTACAGGATTACTGTTCTGATTGGATCCCACCAAAAATTTAAATATGTAGTCACCAAAGTAAAAAGCCTGTAAAAAGGAAGCAGAAAGTGAATCAGCAAAAGAGAAGCACAAAGTATTACACCATCTTGAGGGTCCAAGATAAGCGAGGCTCCATTTTGAAAATAAATCACTATTCTTATTTCTCACATAGCTAAATAGATTCCAGAGTGGTTGTAAAATTTCCATTTATTGCCCATCATATATGAGAGTTCCCATTACTTCATATCTTTGCCGTCAATAGTTTTGCCATTGTTTTTGATTTTACCAATTTCTGTGAATTCTGAGTGATATCTCATTGTGATTTTAATGCATTCCCTGAAGATCAATGAGAATAAGAACCTAGTTATACTTATTGGCCATTTTGATAATTTATTCTGTGAATTGCTCATTGAAATTTTTGCCTTTTTTTGGTTGTCTGTCTTTTCTTATGAATTGTAATAATACTTTATATTTTTATGGACACAAGCCCTTTGCCAGTTGTAAGTGTTGAAAATATTTTACCTTACTTGGTGGTCTTCCCTCTTAAATCTCTTAATGGTGTCAGAAATTCCTAATTATAATATAGTATAATTTATCTTTTATTTTATGGTTAATGCTTCTTGGGTTGTTTAATAAATACTTTTGCAATCTGAAGATTATAAGGATGTTCTCTGTTTTCCTCTAGAAGTTTTATTGTTAATCTCTCACATTTAGAATTACAATCCTTGAAACTGAAGTTATGGTTAAAGAATGGAGAGTCATCATTCTCCATACAGATATCTAACTGATCTGGCACAGTTAGTGAAAAGGCCACTATTGATCTTTTATGCTCTTTGCCACAAATCAAGTATCTTTTTATGTGTGAATCTACATACTTTTCAACTCTCTATTTGATTCTGTTCTTCTGTCTGTCTATTCTTACCTCAATACCAGTCAAGTTTATGTTTCAATGTTGTCCTTAACCAAGATTGTCTTGCCCATTTCTGTCCTTGATATATATTTTGCATCTATATGCATTAGTGGAATTGGTCTATAATATTCCTTCTTTGTCATGCCATTGTCTGATTTTGGTATCAATATTATACTGAACCCAAAAATGGATTAAAAATTGTTTCTCCTCCATCTGTTCTCTGGAAGAATTTGTAGAAGAGCGGTATTATTTCCTCCTTAAGTCTTTGGACAAAATCGCTGCAGAAACCACTTGGGAATGGGGTTTTCTTTGTAGATAGTTTTTAAATTATGGATTACATTACTTAAGTGAATAGAAAACGGTTTATATATTTTTTCTATCTTCCATTGATTTGGATAGTTTTGAGTTTCTTTCCCCTGGAAATTTATCAATTTTTAAACAAATTTTAAAATGTATTGGCATAAAATTGCTTTCCGATATCCTCTTAATTTTGAATGTCTTTTTAATGTCTGAAGAAAATCTGTGATGTCTTCTACTTTATGATATGTGTATGTGTGTGTTATTTTTGTGCTCTCTCGCTCTCTCCCCTCCCCATTTTTCTTTAATCAATATTTTTGAAACTGGCCCAACGTCCTTTATAATGAATAGTTACAGTTCTTTTTGAATAAACATAGTAATTGATCCTCCTGGTCTTAAAACTTTAAACTTATATTTGTCTTAGTTTCCTTTCTCAGGTAACCAACCCTCAGGCCTATAGTATTGAGGAACTAAAACTCACAAGATCACTCCACCCAGACAATGGAGTGATTTTAAGTATCTGGAAGGGAGGATTGCACAGGTTATATGCAAATACTACATCATTTTATATCAGGGACTTGAGCATTCTTGGATTTTGGTATCCATAGAGAGTCCTGGAAATCCTGGAACCAATCCCCTGAAAATAACAAGACATGGCTGTATTTTAAAAATGCATTTACCTTCCAGCATATTCTGATTAGTTAGTTTCAATCCAAACATCCCTCTGAGAATTGAAAAGTTGAACGATATACAGGTGGCATTTGCTTGAAGAAGGATCCAGAAAAAAAATGAAGCTAAAAGAGGTAAGCCCAGCATTTAGGTTGCATTTGCTCTTCTACAAAAGGAAAGATCAAAGATCCTGCTTTTCAGTATCCCACCTGTGTAAGGGTATCAAAAATTGGTGTTCTTGGCTCAATCATGGGGAAGGGTCTTTTGTGAACACATCAAGCTTTCAACTGAGGCCCTGAGGACTACCACTAATGGGAATAGTGAGCAGATATTAGACTAACTCACACAAGAACTGCCAGCAACAAACCATCTCAACATCTTGACCATTTGAGGTGATTTGCTGTCTTCCAGAAGCAAATAAGTAAATAAATCTCTCTTTCCATTAGGCGATAACATTATAAAGAGTTTAAGAATACCACTTGTCTTCCCTTAGTGCAAGGCTACCAATAGTCTTTTCTTTCAGATTTTGTTAATCTGGAAATATCTTTGTCTTAATGCTTTTCTGTCTCCCTCACTGATGTGCCAGGGGGCGCACACACTTGTTGCCTCTAGCACTCTATCTCCATAAATATTGCCACAATAAATATCTGTATGCATGCTTCCTTAGGCATCTGTGTCAGATTTCTTTGTGATATCTACCCAGGCACAGCATTTCTGCCTCTGGTGGTGTGCTATTTTTCTAATTTGACTATGTAGTGCCAAATCATTTGAGACGACTGGTCTACTCTGTTTGCTCCCCAGCAGTGTATTGGGGATCCTATGACCCCACATTTTCAGTTTTTAGTTTGTGCTCATCTATAGTTGGAGAGTGGTTTCATGTAGTTCTTTGCATTTTTCTGAGTCAAACAATCATTGTATGTTTTTTAGGTTTTCTCTTTACAATTTGCTTGATCATATTTTGCCATTTTGTTGTTTATTGACACATTTTCCCTAGTATGTTTGTAAGAATTCCTTGTATATCCCACATGTGCAACACTTGCCAGTTTTAGATACTGTAATTCTGTCATTTAATAACTTTGTTCATTGTGTCTCCCTTGAATACAAATCCTTAATTTTAATATACTCAGATGGATCAGTATTGCCATACGATGTGTGCTCTTGGAGTTTTGTTTCAGAAATATTTTTCTAACTCAATCACAAAAATGTCATGCTATATTTTCTTTTATTAACTTTATAATTTTGCCTGTCACGTTTGGTTTTTCAGATGAATAGAGTTCATGTTCAAGTATGGTTTGGTATAGGCACCCAATTTAATTTTCCTTCATATAGTGAGTCAGTTTTCCCAAGAGCATCTGCTAATTTTGTTATTTTCGTCACAGATATGTGTCATTCACATGCATTGAATTCCCATAGCACTGTTTTTTCCTGAGCTATCTTTCTCACTCATTCATTTGTTTATTATAGAGTCAATGCCACATTCCTATGACTAGAAATATGTCTTAATATCTCTTAAGGCAAATCCTCTGTTTTTCTTTTATAAGACTGAATTAATTGTTGGTCTCTTTTCTCATATAACTTTTAGGTAAGTTAATGAGTTACTTTAAAAAATATGACTGATATTTTAATTGGAATTGTACTGAATTTATATATTAGTTTGTTGATAATTAATATTTTTATAGTATTAAATCATCTCATTTCAAAGTGAAACACTTTTTCACAAATTTATATAATCTTCTATTTCCTTCATCATAATCTTGAAGTTTCACCACAGAAACCTTGTATATTATTGGTTAAGCAAATTTCTAAATACTTAAGAATGTTTTGTCCTTGTGAATGGGCTATTACTTAAAAAAATTTTTTTTTGTTATTATTGCTGAATGCTATTGGTTTTTGAAGGCTAATCAAGTTATCAAAAATGTGATACTCAATCTTTTTATCTCTAGTACTTTGCCTGTGGAGCTCATTAGGTTTTCTAGGTGGATGATCATTTAGTGATAATGGTTTCATCTCTTCCTTTTAATTCTTACATTCTTTATTTGTTTTATTTTCTTATACTGTTGGCCAGGGCCTCTGACAACATCTTCAACAGTACTAGTAAAAGCAAGCATTCCTGTATTGTTATCTTAGCAAGGAATTGTCTACAGTTTCTTCATCTGCAAGTGTTTGGTATAAAATTTTATCAAGATAAGGACATTCAATTCTTCTCCCAGTTTGCTAAGAATTTTTTTTGTTGCCATTAATAGGTATTGGAAATAACTACATTTTAAAAAATATTAATTGGGATAATCACATGCCTTTTTCTTTTTTTAGTCTATTGTTGTTCTATGTTGCCACCAGAAGCGAATTCTGTGACTATGTAGAGGCGCTATATAGGAGCATTTTTTCTATGGGAAAGTGTTAGACCAACAATTTGGTTAACTGTCCCAAACTGTATTTATCCCCCCACCCCCCCACCCCCTTTAATGTTGCAATATTAAACAGGTGTTCAGAAAAGGGCTTGTCAACATTAGTTTATAGTCCAACCTGGATAAAATGCTATGGGAATCCTCTTACCTATTCTCATTTTTAAAAAGCTGCATCATTCTCTCTCTATCCAAGAACATTTTAGCAAGTATACTTACTGCTGGTATGAAAAAAAGAAGTGCAGAGAGAGAGAAAAAAAAAAAACCAAAACAATGTGAGACATATTTAGGAGTGCCTGTGCAAAACATCAGCTCAGCTTCTCTTCCTCCTGCTAGTGCTTCCAAAAAAATGTGGTTCCTGGAGTCTTTGTGTTATTTCTAGTTTATCTGAGTGCATTTTATGAGCCATTTCTCAAAACATCCTTTGGGCCTCCTTTGGCCATAGCAATTGGCTCATAAGTTAAGCTCATCAGCTGCAGGGCTGGAAAACGTGCTACTCGGCCATGAGGATCGTGATGTGGGAGTCCTCTCTTTGAGCAACTAAAACCATGACTGAGACATTGTCTGGGACAACTTGCCTGCATCCAAGACCAATCCAGCAGGAGTTCGAAGTAAATTTGTGGCTGGCTCCTGAGATATGTTAGATGATCTACAAAACTGAATTTAATGTAAAGCCTGATAAGACAAACAAACGAACAAAAACCCTTTCTGTTTCGTTTTTAGTGAATAGATACCATTCCTTGTTGTCTTTTGTCTACTATCCCAGCTAAGTGAGTAGTTCTTGAGATGACATAATATTTAGCTGTGCTCCCAAATTTAATTAATTAGCCTTTGTTGCAAAGCCTCATAAGTACTGAGCCACATTATTATATAAATTGGAGGCTGATGGGTCACTCCATTTTTCTCATGTAAGATGAGTGTGTTTTGTGACCGTGGGAACAGCCCATCCGTGGGAGAGGCATCTTTCACTTCCAGTGAGGATTGGTTTCTGTCTTGGTTATAAAGGAAAGACACCCCACCCCACCCCCCCGCACCCCCCCATGCCCCTTGCCTGGCAAAAAGTCTTTTTCTGTCACATTTGTTCCTGCTGTGGTTTCTGTGGTTTTTCAAAGAGAGCAGAAATGTTCAGCCATTCTTGTTTCCTCCTTTTCTGAAAACCCACTATTATCTTCTCATGGACTGGCATTTTGTAAAATTTGCCTTTGAAAAGTATTCTGTGTCAGAAAATGCTTATATACATGTCTGGAAATATCCTTCTGGAACATATGCTGTCAGGCCCCAGGAAAAATTGCTGTTTGCTCTGTTGGCGGCATCGTTTCTTTGCTGTCTTCCTCTCCCCAGTAGGTGTGCAGACAGCATGTTTGTGGGACTGAGGGGGCTTCTCACTGAGGCCTGGACTTTGAAGGCCCAGTGGGTAGTCGGGAGTGGGCTGGGCAGCTCCAAGTAGCTGACAGCTTAGACAAATCATCTCTTTTCAGGTGCTTGAGTTTACCCATAACAAGAATATTATCCTAGATGATCTCCAAGTTGCCCTTCAGTTCTCAATTTTTAAATTTTATTTCCTTCTCACCACCATTGCTCCTCTTTATTGGGAGGATAAACTAAACTCCAGACGAAGGTGCTGTCTTTACATTTCCCTCATGTCATTTCTGAAGTGAGACACTGAGACTTTGAAAAATGGATTTTAAGTCAGAGATAAACTAGATATTAAGTCAGACACAATAGAGTTTAAGCAGGTCCCATCTAAAGCCTTCTGCTTTCTGGAGACCATTTTGATAAAGACCCCCTAAGAATTTCGTAAGTTCATTCTTCAGTGTGGCAGAATAATGTTGGAGATGCTGATTGCTGCTTTTTCTCACCCGTATTTCTTTAGTCCCACCGCCCTTTCAAGCCCATGGCAGGCAGTGTGGAATGTCCATGCTGCCGAATAGGTTTGGAGGAGGGCTTCCTGCCGCTGGTTTCTCAACGCCTGTGGGTTATGGAAATTGGAGGTAGGCGTCTGTGGGAAATGAAGTGACATTGTGTTCTTCTGGGGAAGGCGAAGAGAGGACTGGCCAGACCAGTAGTGATTCCAAGAGACTGGGGAGGAGGGAATGAGCTAGTCTGGACTGCTCATTGGTGTCTCCGACATGGCTGAGCTCAGGGGACATCTGGTTAGGGGACACCAAGCATGAGGGTGTCTTGCCAGATCTGGCAGGGAAGAGACCACAGGCCTGGGACAAGATTGGGCTGATAACTGCTAGGAACCTCACCTGCCCTGGTGCTGCCCCCTGTCCCTTTTCATGCCCTCCCACCACCTCTTGCTGTTACTTTTAGCAAATAAGAGTAACTTTTCTTGCATAACTGAATACGTGGCCAGCAATTCGTTTCCTCTATGGTGATTTCTAGCAAGGTTTTACCATCTTTCACATGTTTATTTTAGTGAAGGCTGTGGAAAATTCTAGGACATGGGTGCAGAGGTAGGCACAGGCACCCTGTAGTAAAGCACAGAGCACAGGGGACAGCAGGAAAGAAGGGAGATACTCAGACAAGGAGAGACAGAGGGGACATGCAGTGTGTTTGTGAGAGGTAACTGTTAGGGCAAGTGAAACCCACAGCTGTCCCTGACGGGGGACACTGAGGGTAGTTCCTGTGAGTTCCCTACCTCCTAGCAGCCTGGAAGAAACTCTTATCTCTGATGACGGGGATGCTGCCCCCTTTCACCAGTGTGTCTGTCACTGGTGTGAGGAGGCATGGATGGTCTCACCTGAAACCATCCCTGCGCAGTTTAAGAGTTGGTTTAGTGGTCTTAGAATAAAGTTTTTTCTTGTTCTTTTATTTTTATTTATTTCTTTAATTATTATTATTTTAATTTTTTGTAGAGATGAGGTCTCACTTTATTGCCCATGCTGGTCCTGAACTCCTGGGCTCAAGCAATCCTCCTGACTTGGCCTCCCAAAGTGTTGGGATTACAGGCATGACCACCATGCCCAATCTTAAAACAATCTTTTTTTTAATCATTTAAAAAAAAGTTTTGGTTTTTTTTGGGTTGAAGTCTCACTCTGTCGCCCAGGTTGGAGTGCAGTGGCACACCCATGGCCACCCCAGCGTTGACCTGCTGGGCTCCAGCAATCCTTCCGCCTCAGCCTTCCAAGTAGCCGAAACTACAGGTGTGCGCTATCACGCCCAGCTAATTTTTGATTTATCGTAGAGACGAGGTCTTGCCAAGTTGCCCGGGCTGGTCAGGCAATCAGCTTGCCTTGGCCTCCCAAAGTGCTGGGATTACAGGCTAAGCCACCTAGTCCGGCCTAAAATTTTTTATTTTAAATATGTGAGGTACAATTCAATTCAGCATTAGGTATACAAATGTTCATTATGCAGGTACCCTTGTTGATGAAGTGTGCCCCCCTCCCCTGGCAGTTTCCCACTACTGCCAATCCTTTTCTTATAGTATTACAATAGTTATTCAAAGTCCGCTTATGAGTGAGAACATGTGATACTTGGTTCTTTGTTTCTGTGATAGATCACTCAGTATTATATACTCTAAGTCCATCCAAGTTGCTGGGAAGTTTGTAATTTTGTCCTTTATGGCTACATAATATTCCAGCATGTATATGTATCACATTTTTAAAATCCAGTCCTCTTTTGATGGGCAGCATGTTGGTTCCATGTTTTTGCTATTGTAAATAATGCTGCAATAAACATGCATGTGTAGGTATCTTTTTCACAGTGATTTGAGTTCCTCTGGGTATATTCCCAGTAGGGGGTTATGGAGTCGTATGGGAGGTAGATTTTTAGATCTTTTAGGAATCGCCACATTGAAACAATCTTTTAACAGCCATGACCTGCATTGGTAGGTTCCAAAGGGCTGAAGTGGGGGGATGGGGAACAACTGCTTAGTGAGACAGAGTTTTCCTTTAGGGTAATAAAAATGTTTTGGAATTAGATCCACGTGGTGGTTGTACAACAATGTGAATGGACTAAGTGTCACTGAATTGCTCACTTTTCAATGGTTAACTTTGTCATGTGAATTTCACCATAATTTTTTTAACTACTTAAATGTTTTGAAAAAAAAAAAAGAAAAACCTCAAGACAATGGTCTAATTTTAATATGCCAAAACCCTAGGTGTGACTTTCACCCCAATTTTTTAACTCCTTAAATGTTTTGAAAAAACGTCAAGACAGTGACCAAGTTTTAAAAAGCCAAAACCCTAATTGTGAATTTCACCTTAATTTTTTAACTCCTTAAATGTTTTGGAAACAAAAAACAAAACCTCAAGATAATGGCCTAATTTTAAAAAGCCAAAACCCTAGGTAAGTATGGTGCATGCCAGAAAAAAGCATATGTGTGTGTGTGTGTGTGTGTGTGCATGTGTGTTTGTGTATTTGTGTTAGCCTTTGTCATGTGTTGACTCTTGTTCCCCCAAAAGATGTTGAGATAGCTTTCACCCCCTAAACCTGTGAATATGCCCTTATTTGGAAATAGAGTCTTTGCACATGACCCCATTAAGATGAAGTCATTAGAGTGGACCCTAACCCAAAATGACTGGTGGCCTTATAAGTAGGGGAAATTTAGGTGCAGAGACAGAAACATACAGAGGGAAGATGAAGACAGGGAAAAGACCAGGAATGCTTGAGCATACCAGATTCTCCTTCCCAGCCCTCAGAAGGAACAAACCCTGTCAGGTTTCAGGCTTTTGACCTCCAGAACTGTGGGATGAGAAATGTCTGTTTTCTTAGCCACTTAATTTATGGGACTTGGTTAGGGCAGCCCCGGGAAACCTATACGGCACTAGTGGCCTTTTGATGTCTAAGTTGGCCGCCATTGACACGTACCAGTAGACGCCACCTCCAGGAGGATGGAGAAAGGTGTTATTCCTTCCCCCTCCACTTGAGTGTGGACTGAACCGAATGACTACTTCCAGCTAATAGGATGAGGAAGTGATGACGGGATTAGATTACCGCACATTGTGGCATTGTTGACATTGTTCTGCTGGTGAATTCCTGCTTTCCAAGCTGCAGCCTTGATGTCACATGCTGCCATGTTGGAGAGGCCCAGTAGGAACTGACAGCTACATCCAGAAAGCAGCCATTGGCACGTGCCACAGAACATTCTGAGGCCATAACTGCAGAGAGAGAACAGGGAAAGCGCGGGCCACAGGAACCATGTAGTGAAGAGCAGAGCACAGGAATCTCACCAACAACTACATGAGCCCAGAAGCAGTCTCCTCCCCGGTCTGCTGTTAGCTCCTAAACACTTCGCTGACATCTTCTCAGAGACCCTGAAGTCGAGGCCTAGATTTTTGATCCACAGAAATCACCAAGATGTGTGCATGTTGTCTTAGGGCAGTTTGTTATACAGCAATAGATAATACATACAAGGGGGGACATCCCCCAAAAACCCAGAGTTATCTTTTGGTGGGCGGACCCTTTGTAGTACACTCAGAATTTGTTCCTATGGATCACATGGTTAACCTAAGTTTTTATCTGGATGTTTTGAGAAGGTTGTGTCACGATTTGTGGAGGAAACGTCCTGAGTTGTGGCAAACAGGTGACTGATTCTTCCACTATGACAAGGTACTTGCCCACATCTGCTGAGTGTTCAGCAGTTTTTGACCAACAAGCGGCATGACCCCTGTGCCCCACTCTACTGTTCACTTGATCTCACCCTGAGCAACATTTTCTCGTTTCCCTGGGTGAAAAAAGTCCTCAAAGAGAAATGTTTTGCCGCTACAGAAGAGATGAAATAAAAAAACAGCAGAAACACTAAAAGGCATCAAAATTGACGAGTTCAAAGACTGTTTTGAGCAGTGGAAGAAGCGACCCAATGGGTGTATTGCATCAAACGGACAGTACTTTGAAAGTGACTGAAGTTTAAACATGTAAGAATAAATACACAATTTTTAATAAATAAATTCTTGGAGTTTTTTGGGTCTCCCCTCGTACATACTCCTTATATCCTAGGGATGTAAATGTCAGGTGTCTGGATGCTGTCCAGTCTACTTGCCGTTGCTAAGCAGAACGATAGGAAACCTTGGTCAGGGCAAGGTCCCAATTTAGAATGTCTATGGGGGAGAGGGCTTAGGCGGGGACAGCAATGTGGAGGAAGGCTGGCAGGAGAGACCAACCTTGTCCTGAGGCCTTGCTCCCTTCACATTATAGTAGGCTGAGGAACCTATAGAAGTCTTTAACCAAAGCATGGGGCCATGACTCACATCCACTGTTTCCTAGAAGGGATGCTTGCTTGTTCAAGGGCATTAAACTCGGAGAATAGTGTTCAACCACCACAAAACTCATCACTGCAAGTGGTGGCATTTTTTCCGTCCATGATATTTCCAGCTTCATTTGTTGTCTAGTTTTTACTGAACATTCCTAAACTTTTCCACAAAAACCAGCCCAAGAATTTTGCTTCCTTTTTTATGTCATGCAGCAAGATTATTGATAAAAAACGAAGAAAGGACCAAATGTGGGTGACTTCACTTTTGCTTTATCTGGGATGCTAATAGTAGAAATAAAATATTAAATAGGAGTATAAGGGGACAGTGTTAATTACCCATGTATTTCTGGCTGCAGAGACATTTTTACTACAAGCCTCGTTTAGTTTGCTTTCCGTTTTTGACCATAGTTCAAGGTAGCTCTGAATAGTTCCTGCACTGCTGAGTTTGGGGATGTGCCAACATCACCAGCCTGTGAAGCCAGTTCACATTACACTCATGCTTCTGCCAAAAGGCAGTACCTTCAAACTCCAAATTATTAAAAAAATACTTACTGGGTAGAGGAGACAGATACAATGGTGCATACAACCAACCAGGTTTGTGGCCTCATGAACCTACCACAGTTTAGCTGAGAAGAAAGACATTAATCAAATAATTGAACCACACTACAATGTGCCCAACGCACAGCTCCAGGTGCTGCAGGGAAGGCTCCAATAAGGGGTTAGATCTTGGACTGAACTCTGAATGGTTAAGCAGGCAGAATGCAAAGGGAAGAACATTCCTGGAAGGAAGAGGAGCATGTGCAAAGGCCCCGTGGCAGAAGAGAACACTGTAAGTACATGAGGATAGAAGGAAGCTGTTTCTTTAGAGAGTAAGGAGAGTGCTTTGGACAAAGGTTAGGATGAGGGAGGATACTGGTAGAAAATTTTGTGCAGATTTCTGGTTAGAAATGGCAGATTTAACACATGCATTGAGTAACTCTTCTTCCTGAAGTACTGCTGAAACAATACAAAACTTTTTTTTTAAAGCATAAACTCACAAGGATAACATGTAAGAAAAGAGAACAGCAGTAAGATTATCCAAACAGGTGAACCTATAGAGGTAAAGCAGAGGAGCAATCTGATGCACACTACAGCCCCAAAGACTCCAAGATAAGGTTTTCATGCAGGTTACTCAGACCACCAGGCCCCAGGCTTGACCCTGGACACCTCCTCCAGGAAGGAGACCAGGAGAACCTTCTCTAGGGACTCTGGCCAGCCAGAGAGGACCACTTAGAATGTCCATCTTAGAGTACAAGCACTTAGAGAACGTGAAGAGTACAAACATTGGAGTTTCCCCAAAGATATAGACTAGGCCATCACCCTACAGTGAAGACTGATCCCTATAGGGACCCCACAGCCAGCAACCCCATCCACACACACAGCTCAGAGCCTGCAGTCTGCTCTTCAAGGCCTGGCTCTTAGAAACTGATTGCCAAGGATGATCAGACGGTCGGGGAAACAGCTGCCTGGCATCTGGGAGCTTTAAACAAAGGCAATGCCTGGTACCACCCCTAGAGACTCTGACTTAATTGTCTTGGGGTGGAGCCTGGACAATGTGTTTTGTTTCTTTCTTTGTGTTTTTGTCAGTGATGAGTTGCTTTTAAATTCTCCAAGTGATTCAATGTTCAAGTGGAACTGAAAACAGCTGATATAGTCCATTGAAAGAATATGGACCTAGGAAACAAAACACCTGGGTTCAGTCAGGTATGGTGGCTCATACCTGTAATCCCAGCACTTTGAGAGGCCAATGCAGGAGGATTGCTTGGGGCCAGGAGTTTGAGACCAGCTGGGGCAACATAGTGAGATTCCCCCATCTCTAAAAAAACATAAAAAATTAGCAAGGTGTGGTGATGTGTGCCTGTAATCCCAGCTACTTGGGAGGCTGAAGTGGGGGGTCACTTGAGCCCAGGAGTTGGAGGTTACAGTGAGCCATGATCTCCCTACCACAGTCTAGCCTGAGTGACAGAGTGACTCTGTCTTTAAAAAAGAAAACAAACAAAAACAAACAAAAAATACCAAGCTGGTCAAGCCCCCATCTTATCAGTTAACAGCCAGATATAGACATAGCTATAGATATAGATACAAGTCCATCAAAATCACCCAGGAACTTGCAAAAATATGAATTGCTGAGCTCCACCTCCAGTGGTTCTGATAGAGTGGTGTGAGGTGGGGCCCCAGAATCTGCATCTCTAACAAGTTCTCAAATGATGACATGCCGATTTTCCTGGTGCAGGGACCAAGGCAGGCATAGTTAGCATAGTTTAGAAGTAGTTGGGCAGGCTTTCTTCGGTAGGTCTAAATTAAAATAGGCTAAGTGTTCAGATATCTTCCTTATCTGTACATGACCTTCACCCAACCAACCAGGCAAACCAGACCTGACCACTTTGTGGACTGGAATGTGGATCTACCAGTGCGGTAAATCACAGAAACAACAAGGAGTTACCCCAAGCACAGACATGATGTTCTTTAAAAAGTCCAAATCTAGTTAGGCAATAACTTTAATTATTTGGTAGGTCTTTGTGACCTTAAAGGTTGAAAGATGGTAATCAAAACTCATGACCAGATACCTGCAGCCCTTTGCTCTTAGCTCATGGTTTGCTTAATCATTGTCATAAAAGTATATAAAGCTTCTTGTCAAAGGCAAGCATGTGCCCTCTCTTAAGGGACCCATGCGTTCTCTTGACCAATCCTCTTTCTTTCTAATAAGTTCTGTCATGAACTATACTTGGGACTTGCTCTGAAATTCTTTGCTGTGATGAAGTTAAAAACCCACAGAACAATATACCACACCCACCCAACATAAGAAACCATGTCTTGAGAACTACTGCTTTAGGGGCTAACTATGCTGGTTGTGGGTTCGGACCCAGAACTGTTGAGTTTAACCCCTATTTATTCCATTCACCATCTGTGTGAGATGAGGAATATTATTTAAATTTCCTCGTCTTTACTTCATCTATGAAATTGGCATCCTAATGCACCTGCCCAAGGTGCTATTGTGAGGAGAGGGCACAGGGAAGCTGAGAGCTCTGTGTCTGACCCAGGGCAAGGCTCTATGTTGTTATTGCACATATCTCTTCACCTCTGGGCTGCATTAGAACCCAAATCAAATATGGTGAATACAGCCCTTCCCATGATGCATATGGAAACCCAGGGGACACATGATATTACTTTGAAAACACCAAGTGCCACACAAGTGTGAGCCACCACTGGTTTTGTTATTATCACTGGAGAGCTTAGGTGATCTCAATGTTCTGCTTAATTCTCTATTAAATGTTATTTCCTGAGTATCATTTAGTATACACCAAAGAGGCGTTTTTGTGATTGTTTTTTCAACTGAGCAAGCTGAGTCAAGTTATAACACCCACAACATACTCTGAGCCTCCAGCCCCACATGAAAAGAATGGGACAATAAAAATCGCACTTCCCAGGGTCATCCTAAAGATCAGAAGACAAATCCTCAGCAAAATGTTTTATATTGCAATTTACTATTTAGAAAATATTGTTATTACAATGGGACTCTTGGAATTAATGTGAATGAGCTGATATCTCAAGCAAGTGCCGTTTTTCATTCCCTTTCCATGTGAAGAGATTACCTAGCAATCTTTCCCTTTATGATGCTCCAGAATGTTTAACTTATAAGACAAAATTCTGGGTTAAGATTCACAGTACTCTGTAGGGAGATCGTGCATTTTCCGACAAGTGTCCTGAAGCTATTAGGACTTCAGTGGCAGGACCTGAATGTCTGGGTTCTTCAGCAGATACATCCTGGGCTCCAACTCAGGGCCATGCCCCATTGGGGAGCTGAGGCTACACTAAGGAGAAGACGCAGCCCCATCCTCAAGGGTCTAGAGTGCTGTAGGGGAGGAAAGGAGCCAGCAACTCGCAGTGTGTCTCACCATCCTGGGGAGAAGCAGGTTGCTCTGAAGCCACAGAGAACGCCCCAAAGCCAGGTGTGGGCTGGATTCCAGGGAAGTCTCCCCAAAGGCGGTGACATGAGGAGCAGGTAGCCTTGAAGGGATGGATGGGAAGAGAGCTCTTAAGCCCGAGAAAGCCTCTGTAATGAGAGAGAGGGTGCTGTTTGGGGGTGGGGTGTGGAGTCTCAAACAATTTCTAACCCTTCCTTCCCAACCACCGCTCCCATCAGCACTTTATGGGACCGGACGCGGTGGCTCACGCCTATAATCCCAACACTTTGGGAGGCTGAGGCAGGAGGATTGCTTGAGCCCAGGAGTTCTAGACCAGCCTAGGCAACATAGCGAAACCTTGTTTCCACACACACACACACACACACACAAAATTAGCTGGGTGTGGTGGTGCATGCCTGTAGTCCCAGCTACTCAGGCTGCTGGGGTGGAAAGATCTCCTGAACCCAGGAGGTCGAGGCTGCCGTGAGTCATGATCATGCCACTGAACTCCAGCCTGGGCAACAGAGTGAGACCCCGTCTCAAAAAGGCAAAACAAAACCAAAAAAACCACTATATGGGTACAATTTATCCTCACGTCAAGTGTCTCCATAGACCTTCTGGCCTTCTTCAGAATGCATGCATGCTCTTCATCATTGCAAACATTGTGTACCTGCAAGTAATCTTCTTTTCATTCAACATCGTATCTTTCATGTTGCTCAAGGTTGGTCTAATTATACATTTAGTGACAATATAAAAGTTCTACAGTTGATGTAACTTTTTTATTTCAGCATTCCCAGCTCTGTTGGTTGTTTCTATGGTTTTAACCACACTATACATCTTGCTGCATTCCCATTATTTATGGACACACTTTCTGTTTCATTGATCTTGGCCGCGTAATAAAGTGACCAGGAGAAAATAGACCTCGGCCGTGAATCCTAGGTTTGTTGCTTCCTGGCTGCATGACTATGGATGAGTCATCTTGCCTCCTTGTGATTCATTTCCCCATCTGTAAAATGGGAACAATAACACTAGCTACCTTAGAGGGTTGCTGTGAGGGTGAAAGGAATGAACGTATCCGTGCTTAGAACACTGAACAACACTTGGGCATCTGTAGCGCTGTTGTCGCCCTAAATCAGAGAGAGGCTCTCTGAAAGAAAAGATATTGACCTGGAAGTACAGCATTGAATGGGAATCTGTATGGAATAGTAAATTGTGTGTGTACTGGGGAAGGAAAAGAAAGACAAAGGAAAAAATGAGGAGCATTGTTTTGAAATAATTACCCCTGGCTACAGAGATCAATAACAAGCATGACACCAGTGGGAGGTTGGACAGGCAGTTGTTGGGCAGATGTCCTTGCAGAAGTGTTTTGTGTGAGGTCATGAGGGTCTTTGTGCAAGGTTGCGGTTTTTGCAGCATCCTTTTTTGTGATCAGGCATACAAGCGTGAGAATCCGCTCTTCACAGCCTTCCCCAGCTCTATTTGTCAGGGTTCTTTTAACATTACTGACTCTATTTTGATTTTGACAACTTTTACACTATTTAATTAAATATTTTTGTTTACCTATGCATCTGTTATAATAATGAAGTATGTTCTGTGGGTTGAAATCCATTTTTCTGCTGATCTGTTGAGTCTTTAATTTTTTTCTAATCAATGTCTGTGAGTTCTTTATGGACTCTGATATTTTTTGGTTAGTATTTTATCTCAGCCTGCCCTCATTTATATATTTTAAACATTTTTTTATTACCAGATTTTCTGAACATCTCTCTTGTGATTTTTGTTTAATTACATCAAAGCTCATAAATTCATCTTGCATCCAATTTCTAATATTTAACTCCATTTTCAGGCAAATTTTATTTATTATTATAATTTTATCTCAATATATAGTGTTATATTTTTTATATTTTCTTAATAATTTACTATAAAATCCTTTATTTCATTTGTTTTATAGGTATTATGCAGAAGAATGCTTGAAAATGTTGGAGAAGATGGCATTTCTCTACCTTAAATATAAGTGACAAATACTAGAATATATTATATTAAGGTCATAAATATGGATTAAAATATTTCAACTTTAAAATGTATTGAGAGTTTCTTTATAACCTTGGAACAAATATAACCACTTCCCATAAATATGATTTTGCATCTTGCAAAATAACTGACACTTTTATGCTGCCTCACATTTTAAAAAGCCCTTTGTATCCCTTGTGACCCCCAGTCAGTAATTTGAGTGGTTGCTATTATCTGCATTGAGACAACAGTGAATCACAATCTCATATAATAATTGCATTTCTGTCCATTGCCCTGGTATATCTACTTAGTTTTTCTTTTCATATTCTGTTGCTGTGTTGTTCAGTAAATGAAAGGAAAAGGAAATTTATTGAGCAGTTATTCATACCTATTCTTGTGTGAGTACTTTTCCATACAGTTCATTTCATTCCACAACAACCTGTGAAGCCACTAGTGGTACTTCTGCTGTTAAGGATGAAGAAAACAGTGCAGGGCAGTGCTGGTGACCCCAAACTCCTCTGGCTGACAGCATGTCAGTGTTAGAGCTCAAATTCACACCTAACTCTCCAAAACTCTAAGCTTTACCACCACAGTGTCCTGGGTGCAGGTCTGAAGGTGTTCTTTCCTGATTAATTCTATACTTCATTCCTTTGCCATGACAGGATTTCTCACAAAAGGTACATCTTAATAGATTTCTTCTTTGCCTTCTATTAATATGAGATGTTTGCCTTCTTTTTGCTTCCCACTGTTTATTTTCTATCATCGCCGGTTATTTTGCTGTGGGTCTTGTCAGATTTCTTTTTCTTTTTTTGCTTTTAATCTAATCTTACCAGATCATTTTCTTTTTAACATTAGGATCCAGGCTATTAAGATTTATTACCGTGCACATTCATTTTTACTTTAACATATTAAAACGTACATTAGAGAATTTTGTAGATTCTTTTTCTTTTCTTTCTTTCTTTCTTTCATTCATTCTTTTTTTTTTTTTGAGTCAGAGTCTCACTCTGTTGCCGAGGCTGGAGTGCAGTGGCACAATAACAAATCACCATAGCCTTGACCTCTGGGCTCAGGCAATCCTTCTACCTCAGCCTTCTGAATAGCTATTTTTTAAAAAATTATTTTTTCTGTAGAGATGAGGTTTTGCTATGTTGCTCAGGCTGGCCTCAAATTCCTGAGCTTAAGCGACCCTCCCACCTTAGTCTCCCAAAATTCTAGGATTATAGGGGTGAGCCACCATGTCTGACCCGCATTTTGTAGATTCTTTATAAACTCTCATTACAGAGCTTTTGGGAAATACTGTGAATGACCAATGATCTTTTTAGCCAGATAGAATCATTATTAACATTTTTTGTTTCACACAAAATTGATATACTGAATAGTTTTGTCTTTTTTTCCATGTAACATTGCCTGATGAGCAATTTCTTGTCACTGAAAATATGAATTTTGATGGCTACATAAAGGGATGTGTTATACTTTTTCAATCATCTCTACCCTTTAAGTTATCTAGATTGTTTCAAATTTCGACTTTTATAAAGCTGAAATAAATAACCTTGAAGTTAAAGCTTTGACTGTATCTGATTGAGTCTCATTGATGGATTCTTGGAAGCAGAATTAGACAAAGATTGTGAATAATCTCAAGGCCCTTGTGGCATATTACCTCATCACTTTTCATTAAAAATGCCCCAGTTTACAATCTCATTCTCTGTGCATGAGAAAGCACCCTTCCCCCCATTGCCCGCCCCCGCAGTCCTACACACAGAGTCTGGAAAAGTCTTACTAACTGTCTGCTGCTATAGACAAAATGGCACAGACTTTCAAACCAGGGAGACCCAAGATCCAGGTTCAACTCTGGACATGTCAGTGTTTCCTTCTCTTGACAGGCACACTTAACAATCATGCAATACATGCTATACATGCTTCCTGGGGAAGACCAGATGGTGGGGAGATTTCAGACATATCTGGTTGTAATTAGCCTACCCTGACCTGGCTAACTCCTTGCAGAATGGGCTCTTACCCGGGCCTACAGACACCTAGACAGCATGAGCAGGTTTTTGGCGGGGAGCCACAGCTCCACCGTAAAATCTTAAAACTTGCCTTTGTATAATACAAGTTCATGTTGTTAGAAGAAAAAAGCTCTAAGACAAATTAAATTTAAGAGAGTTTAAATAAGCAAAGCATGATTCAAGAATCGGGCGGCCTCCTTACCAAGAGTAGACTCAGAGACACTCCAGAGCAGTCACTTGGTGGAAGAAGATTTAGAGACAGAGAAAGGGGAGTGCTATACAGAAAACAGAAGTGAGGAACAGAAACAGGCAGATTGGTTACAGTTCTGCATTTGCCTTATTGGCCGCTTTTGATTGACCCAAGAGCAGGTTGCAGTCTGTTTATACATTCAGCTAGGTTCTAGTTCACCATGTGAAAGTTTACAGAAAGGCCGAGCTTGGTGGCTCAGCCTGTAATCCCAGCATTTTGAGAGGCCAAGGCAAGTGGATTGCCTGAGACCGTGGGTTCGAGACCAGCCCGGGCAACTTGGCGAGACCTCGTCTCTACAATAAATCAAAAAGTGGCCGGGTATGGTAGAGTGCGCCTGTAGCTCTGGCTATTTGGAAGGCGGAGGTGGAAAGATCACTGGGTCCCAGCGGGGCGACGCTGGGGTGGTTGTGAGCATGCCACTGCACTCCAGCCTGGGCGACGGAGTGAGACTCCAACTCAAAAAAAAAGAGAAAGTTTACAGAGAAACCTCTAGATCGAGCCCAAAAGATGCAAAGGCGTAGCTTTGAGTTAAACTTAATTTAACAGTGTTATAGGATAAAAATACTGTTTCTCCCGAAACAACTGCTGATGCAAGACAGTACTGTGTATAGTAGGGTAAGACAGAAACTTTCCAAGAATGGGAGTTGAGTCCACTGAGCCCTTGCTGTGCATGAGTCCAATGAGAAGTTTCTCACATACACCTCTCCTCTTTACAAAGATCCTATGAGTGCTGAACCAACTGGTACCACACTAGAGAGGTAAGGAAACTGAGTTCCAGAGGAGTGAGGACTGCTTGGCCAGGCTGTGGTGGTGCTGAGATTGAAGCCGAGGTAAAGACTTGGGAGACAGCATTGCCATTTCGTCCTGATATCCAGCTTAGGTTCCACTGAGGAAGGAAAAGACATCATTTCTCTCCTAACTTTACTTTTGCCATGACAGCCAGCCATCTTGATCTGTGTGTGTGAGATGCTTGCTGTGGAAGCGTGAAAGCCACCCTACTGCTGCAGAATCAGGGCAACCCACACTGGCTCTGGCTGATTTTAGCAGAAACAGTTGGTGGAAAGAGAATTAGGGAGAAAAGAGAGACTGGCCACACCAGGACCACTGTCATCCTCAACACACAACGCAGGTGAGGACTCCTCAGGGGGGCTGGCAACCACCCTGTGCACACTGTGTGGAGCTTGCTGCCGCACCTGCTAACTTGGGTCCTTCAGGCCACAGTATCAGCCAGGGTCCAGCTCCCCATGAAGGGCCTGCCTCCCTGCTTCGGGTGCCACCAACTCCCAGTGCCAAGGGTGATATGTGCGTCATTTTGGTGGAGACTGGTCACATGACCATGCCCTAAGTACACGGAAGCTGGGAAGGAGAAAACCTGGAATTTCTGGTTCTGCTTCCTACTGAGATTCATGTGGTGAAGAATTCCTACAACAAAGAAGTTGATTTTAGATGATGGTGAACCCAAAACAAATGATAGATATCCACTTCCCTAATAAAATTGAAGAACACATTATATCTGTCTATCCTTGAAATTTATCAGAGAGAGTGCACCAAAGTATTTAGAGGGCTACAAAGTCTCCCCTTACTCTCAAATAGTCTAAAAGAGAGAGAGAGAGAGAGAGAGAGAGTGAGAGAGAAGTAAATTTGATGCATCTGTCTCCTATGGTGCATTTAGCAGTGTCACATTGGTAGTTTGAAAATGGCAATGGCAGGAGTGTTTACGTCACAGAAATTGGCAAATGCTTTTCCCCTCAGGCTTGTTAAACTTCAGCACACAGGGAAGGTTTCTCCTCCAGGCCTGATGATATCACCCTAAGGAATCAAGTTTACTTACATCCCCCTCAGCTTATTCTTTTCCCTTCCCTTTTATCTCTTTGATTGAGTTGAGTTTGGTCCTGCCTTCAAGTCTAGACACGACTTGCTTCTCTCCTCCTTACACATATAGATCAGTTAGTATTTAATTTGTCATAATAACTATTCAGATTCATTTTTAAAACAGACTCTCATTTCCTAAACAGCTCCCAACTTGTCCATACACCACAGCTACCATGTTAGGCACAGCGAGCAGCCCGACAAGGGGTTAACAATTACAATGGACATAAAGCATCTAGTATTTTATAAAATTAGTGTTTTGGAAAATAGTTTACAGTGAAAAAGATTTGTAGTTTTTACAGTCCTCAGACAACCAGACAGCAGATCTGTGAGGGGAACAGAAAAACAGGAAAAAAAAAATGGGGGAAAATAATACCCGAATCTTTGGGATTTAGGACGATTTCACTGTTCGTTAGTGCCAAAATTGTGGTTTCTAGTCTGAATTACTTAACATTTTGAGCCGAAAGCAAGGAGGAACAGTTCTAAATGGGACCATCCAAGGAGAATCTTGGATGAGGCTCCTGCACCCACCCCTGCCCCTACAAAATGCTTCCTTTTTTCTCTGTAGACTTAATTGTCCTATGGGAGCTGATTACATAACAAGGAATATTTTTCTAAAATTGTCTTCAGAACATTTTGTAAAATAGCCTCCAGCTAGATTTTTGATAGACAACGGCTGTTTCTTTGGGGTATTTGAGTATTTAAATGCCTTTGAGAAAGCCTCCACCATCTTTGTAAATGCTCAAATCCAACTAAAAGATTCCAGTGGTGGCAAGAAAACAAGAGTCTTCTGCTAAGTGAACCACAAAGTCTTTCCATTTCCCGATGGTAATAGCTGATTGGCTACTGGATTTCCCCTTAATTACTATTGAACACATAATTGCTATACAATTAAAATGTAATTATACTGTCAAAGAATAATTCCACAGTTACCCTAGCTAGTGATTTACAAAACTGAAAATGTATTTTTAAAAGAATTCTGAAACTTTCTTTCCACACAACATTACTAAATCCTTTAATAATTGGTGCTTTTCTGGGCATCTCTCCAAGAGCTTCTTAGCTGTCACATTTTTAAGGTCAACTGTACAAATATTAGCTTATCAGCTACTTGGGGCTTCTGAAAACATGATATTAGTTATCTGGAGTGATCTAATTATTGCTTTGTTTGGAAAATGGATAATAAATTCTCTGTGCTTCTGAAGCATTGCACATTCCAAGAACTCAAAGCCTTATCATAATTCCGTAGGATAAAGAATTACCAACTTGTCCGTGAGTCTCTGAAGAAGGAGTAAAACAGAAAAAAAGAGAAAGAAGGCAAGGAGGAAAAGAAGGAAGAAAGAGAAAAAGAAAGAGAGAAAGAGAAGAAAGGACAAGAAAACAAGATTTGCTTTCAAAGCCTTCAAGGAATCCCAGGGGCTTGGGTGTCCTGGGAGCCTCCATGCCTTCTCTTCTTTCTCTGCTTCCTGGCTTCCCCTTCTCTCATTCTAGCCCTCAGTCTCCCCCATTCTTCCTTTATATTTCTTCCTTCTTCTCATCTTTGTTGCCTGATGGCGAAGGGATGAAACTGAGCTAAGTGGGTAGCTGCCTCGTGTTTCTGGGTGCCTAGTGATGTGGCTGAACACAGAATGCCAACTCCTGATGAGTTCCCCAAATCTGCCTTAACACATCCTGAAGTGCTGATGTCATGGCAAAAGGTGACCTTCAGTGTGGACCCCAAGGGATTCTGCTATCATGCCCAGAGTCTGGCTGTGCTGGAGGAGTGCTATCCAGAATTTGGTAGAAAGCCACCTTAGGAAAAAAGAAGTCTTGAGGAAGTCTTGCCTTCACCTCCCTCCACCTGGTACCCTGCCCCAGAATGTGAACATCAAGAAGAGAAGGGAGGGATTGCATTCCCATGGTCTGGATTCAGCATAGGTTTAAGATAAGGTAGGCCATCTTGGACAATTAAGTTGCAATAATGATGACTGAGTTTTTTTTTTTTTTTTTTTTTTGAGTCAGAGTTTCACTCTGTCGCCCTGGCTAGAGTATAGTGGCATGATCACAGCTCACCACATCCTGGAGGCTCAGGTGATCTTCTTGCCTCAGCCTCCCAAGTAACTGGGACTACAGGCATATGCCACCACACCTAGTTAATTTTTGTTTTGTTTGTTTGTTTTTCTTTTTTATTATTTATTTGTTTTGTTTGTTTGGCATAACTTTTTGTTTGCTTTTGTAGAGACGAGTTCGCTCTATGTTGCTTAGGCTGGTCTCAAACTCCTAGGCTCAGGCAGTTCTCCCACTTGGCCTCCCAGTGCTGAAGTGCTGGAATTAGAGACCTGAGCCACTGTGCCAGGCCCTATATAATAGTTTTAAAAGAGTTTACATTCCTATGTTCTTGTTTGCCCATTCAGTGAATTTAAAAACAAATAGAAAAAGCTCTGTAGGCCTGCTGGCCTTCTAACCCTAGGGCAGATCCAGTCTCTGTGCTGGTCCCAGACACATCCACACTGTGCCTTGTTCCATTCAAATTCCCCCCCCACCCCCCCCACCACCACCCCCGGCTCAGTGTCAGGTCTCCTGCTCTAGACCTAAAATCAGGTCTTTCTAGAGAACTCAGTACTGCATGTATAATTGTGTGTAACTGAAACTTCACTTCAAGTTGCATGAAAAATCAGGGCTTGGTTTTGTTTGCTTTTATGTATATGCCAAGGAAGTACAATCTGAAAGCACATTTTTCTTTCATAATTACCATTTACTAAGTGTTAATACTTTTGGGCTTAGTATTGTAATTTTTTGCTCTGATAAATTCTTTGCAGAAATGGAATCAACTAAGCCCCACCTGTTTCTCACAACCCCAAATGTTCCTCATCACCAAAGTGGCATAGAAATGTCTCCAAAGAACAATTTGAGGCTTTGGCATGCAAGACCATGTGAAACTAATGGATTATCTTAGTTAAAATTTTTAAATTATGAGCATCAGAAATAAAGTTTAGGTAGATTAAAGAAAAAGTAGAAGATTCTTAAGTTATAAGGATCAGAAATAAACTTTAGATCGATTAAGGAAAAAAGGTGAGGTTATACTCTATGGATTCTGGAGAGTCTCTGAGAGCCAAGAGCTGGAATTAGTTGGAGGCAGGAGTGGGGAGGCTGTGAGGACTCTCTCCATGCCTCTTCTCCTTCAGGATCTTGGCCTCATTTGCATTCTCTCTGCAGACAATGCTCCTTTGCTCCTGGGCCCACCTGGAAGGAGTACAGATACTCATTCTCAACTCCACAAGGCACTTTGCCAGCAACTTGCTGGACAAACCTGAATTTCACCCCATATTCCTGAGGTGACAGTTGGCCCAGGTTGGGTCAAGTGCCCACCCCAGAGCCACCCAGTTGTGGCCTAGGGTAGATCAGGTCGAGTCAGGTAGAGCAGAGACCAGCCTGACCTACAGTCAGCCATAGCATCGCACCAACAACATCTTGATGGAGTGTGGGACAGCAGAAACAACTGAATCCCTCCTGGCCTTGTGGTCCTTCACACGTGTCATCTTGCCCCAGTTTCTTCATGGGCCTTCACACATCTCCTCTCACCTCAAGAGAATGAACCTGTTCTACTTACTTCAGAGACTCAAAGGAAATTACATGTGTAACTCTCTAAAACAAATAGGAAGTGGTTCTGTTTTACTAATCTGAAAGCATTGATAAGCTTCCCTTAGGACTAAAAGGATTGCCCCCTGTAGCTGGTGTGTGGAAGAGGAAAAGGCTAGAAGGAAGCCTTTGTCATATCAAACTTGGTTCAGAGCCGGTGAGATCTGTTGGTTGTCCTCAGAGAACACGCAGGGCCAGAAACCATCCTATGTGGTATTCCAGCAAAACTATTAATAAAAGCGTTAAAAATAATTTGCAGTGTTTTCCATGTCAAGATATGCTACAGCAATGAGAATGTTGACACTGAGTGGTAACATTGAGTTAATGAAACTGGACTTCTCATGGTGAGGAAATGGAGCTCTGTAGTGACCAGCATCACTGTGATTCATTCAGTGATTCTTCAGAATCTTGTGAAAAATTCTCTGCACCATATTAAAAAAAGAGGTTGCAAATATAAATATTTGGTATTTTTTAAAGACGCAAAAATATTATTTATAATAATTGCATCTCCCTTGATGTATGCTGTGTGCCAAGCACAATGCTACATGTTTTATGGATGTTATCTTAAACTGAATTCTTTTTGTTTGTTTGATTTTTTGAGTTGGAGTCTCACTCTATCGCCCAGACTGGAGTGCAGTGGCCGCTCCTGGCCACCGCAGCCTCGACCTGCTGGGCTCCGGCGATCCTTCCACCTCAGCCTTCCAAGTAGCTAGAACTACAGGCGTGTGCTACCATGCCCAGCTAATTTTTTGATTTATTGTAGAGATGAAGTCTCGCCAGGTTGCCCAGGCGGGTCTCGAACCCGCGGGCTCAGGCAATCCACTCACCTCAGCCTCCCAAAGCGTGGGATTACAGGCTGAGCCACTGAGCCTGGCTTAAACTGAATTCTTAAAACACATATGCGACAAAGTAGTGTCACCTTTATTTTGCATTGGAGGAGGCCGAAGTTTGAGGAGGCTGCATAACTCCTGGAAGATCCCACTAAGTCCTGGGCAGCTAGAACCAGCAGATGAATCTCCTGTCCAGGGAGTTGCTGTGGAGAGAACCCAGCAGCTGCCTGAAGACCTGCAGGCATCAGCAGCACAGTCAAATGCTCAGCAATTTGTGCTTTTAGTATATTTCCTTAAAAATGAGCCTACGTGTAATAGGAAAGTAAAGGCTAAAAACCTTAAAAAAAAAAATCGGACCTTCGGAGGCAGCATTTGTTCATATAGTGGGAGCTGAAATTATCCTTGATTTATTGAATTTACAAGAAGACAATCGAAAAGGACAGCAGAGGCCAGCTTGCGTTTTGGAGGGAGGGCTTTGCCCATGATGAAAACAGATTTGCGCCGAGATGGACAGAGCATCTTGCACCAAGACGGGACAGGGTGTCCTGCTCAGGATTCTCTTCACAAATGCAGTGAGAAGCAGAAAGGAGGCTTCACCGAGACCCGAGACCTGTTAGCTGGGAGACAGGAAACCCTATGACTGTGAAGGTCAGGGTCTTCCTATCATGGTTGAAGGGCTCGTTGGTTACAGGATCCATAGGCCACCAAGCCCCTGGGAACAGAGGCTGCTCAGTTTCAACAGAGAGAGGTCTGAGAACAGCCAGAGGGTACCTGGTTTGGCCAATAAGGTGATTGGGTCTGGGCCCACAGAGCAAAGCTGGGAAAGGGCCCAAAGGCAGGACAGCCAGTGCAGGCCCAAGGAGTGCTGAGAAGTTTGCGGCTCCACACAAGACTCCCCGCTTTGCTGTGAAGGTAACTGTTCAATGAGTTTGTTGAATGTATTGAGTCTTAGTAGCAGGGATACAAGCAATACTATGAGTGGCTATAGTGACACAGGCTAGGAAGAAACCTTCAAGGAAAGGATTTATCCCAGGAGCTGTGGAATAGTTAACATTTGCTGTTCTGTGTCCTTACTCCTGCTATTAAGAAATATCTATATTGGTCTCTGCCCCCAGTTCTTGACAGAGTCCCTAAAATCCTTGTAGATAGGGGTGCTAGGAGAATCTTTTGTTCTAATACTTAGTCTTTGGTCCCAAATCCTAACACAGAACTCTTAAGACCTTTGTAATTTCCTGAGTGGTAGAAGCATCTGATGCAGAGTGTCTAAATCCCTTGGAGCTTTCTGGGTGATAGAAACATCTTTTGTTCTAATAAGTCAACTGTTGGTGGGCTCCTGGAGAGGCTCACGGTGGGGGCTGGCTGCCAGGGGAACCAACCATGTGAATAGAAGGTTGGAACTTTCAGACCCACGCCCCTGCCTCTGCACCCAGGGAGTGGAGAGGGGCTGAGGTGGAACTGATCGCCAATGGCCAATGGTTTAATCCACCATGCCTATGTAATGATGTCTCCATAAACCCCCCAAAGGACTGGGTTTGGAGAGCCTCTGGATAGCTGACCACGTGGAGGTGTTTAGAGAGTGGTGTGTCCAGAGAAAGCTCGGAAGTTCCCTGCCACTTCCCTCGTACCTTCCCTTATGTATCTCCTCCATCCAGCAGTTCATCTGTTTTCTTTGTAATATCCTTTATAATAAATGGGGAAACCTAAGTAAAGTGTTTCCGGAAGTTCTGTGAGGCACTCTAGCAAATTAATTGAACTCAGCGAGGGGATCATGGAAACCCCTGAGATATAGCCAGTCAGCCAAAAGCTTAAGTGATCATCTCCTACTTGTGATTGGTGTCCAAAGTGAGGGGCAGTCTTGTGAGACTGGGCCCTTGACCTGTGGAATCTGACGCACTCTTTTTCCAGGTAGGTTGTGTCAGAATTGAATTGAGTTAGAGGACACCTAGCTGGTGTCCGCTGGAGGACTTGGTGTTGGTGGAGAAATGCCCACACACACTTTGGTGACCAGAGGTAAAGTATTTTGTGTTGCATGTAAGAACAGGAAGAAGCTTGTTTTTTGTCAGATCTGCCTTGAATTCCTTTCTCACTTCTTCCTCTCTTCCCCCGCCTTTCCACCTGGCTAATCCCTTTTTGTCCTTAACAACTCAGGTTATTTTCTCCAGGAAGCCTCTGCAGACCCCTTGGGCCAGCCTCTGCACACCTACCCGCAGGCTTCCTGCTAATACATCCATTTGGGGAAATTTGTCTTATTTCTTATTGGATCTCCAGCAACTAGGATAATATCTGGTGAAGGTAACTGTTCAATGAGTTTGTTGAATGTGCTGAGTCTTAGTAGCAGAGATACAAGCAATACTAGGAGTGGCTGTAGCGCCACAGGCTAGGAAGAAGCCTTCGTGAAAAGAGTTTACCCCGGGGGCTGTGGAGTAGTTAAAATTTGCGTGATACAAGAGTGACCTGGCAAAGGAATCCAGGCGTGACTGCCCACTAACTCACACAGCGCCACCATGCGGCAGTGTCAAGAACATACTCTCAGAGTCCTGCTGTTTGCCAGCCTTGAAATTAGGTGATTCTTGATGTTTTGGCTTTCAGTTATATCATTCCAAATCTTTGTATATTGTCAAATCTTATTAATTTTAAATAGTACATTTCAAATTTGCATAGTTTAAATTTCCAAACATACTGTAAGCAACGCACAGAGGTGGTCTGAGAGCCCCTGGAGCTAGAGCTGAAGGGAACTGGGCCAGCAGAGGACAAGGAAAGGTAGAAGCAGGTGAAACACGTGACGGGGTGGGGCTGACACAGCAGGTGGTGGGTCCCAGTGAGGGGGCTGGCACTACGATGACAGTGATGACAGCAGCTGATGTCTTTGATGTTTGCTAGGCACAAACAGGGCTTGCAGTGTGTTAACCACTTTAATCCTCACAACTCTGCAAAGCAGGTTCTGTGACCAAACAGGAAACTGAGGCACAAAGAGAAGTTGAGATATCTTGCCTAAGATTGCGCTGAGAGTATATAGTAGTGTTTCAAGCTGGCGCTCTGCCCCTGGGTTTGCATGCCCCAGTCATCTCTCCCATACTCCTCTCTAATTCGTGAATTTATGTTGTTACCTCTTAAGGAAACTTTGTAGTGAGTCAACTGAACTCAACACACAATATTTCAGGCACCCACTATTTTAGGGAGCAATTTCTCCCTGTGTGCAAGGCATTCACTGTACAGAAATTCAAACTGCCCAAAGTCAAGCCTGCTTTACTGTGGCCACTTTCTTGAGTCTCTAAAACCCAGAGTGAAACAAACAAACAAAATGTAAGTGAGAACTTCAGTGTTCTAGAAATTACTCGTGGTGAACAGCCCAAACCACCTACAACTGGAGACTGGACAGGGATGACCACAGATGGGGTACTTGAACAAAGACCCATCGTGGCCTGGGCAGGCCTCTGTGTCAGACGAGTTCTGCCACCCTGTAATTCTACTCACTTATTGGCAGTGACTTTCATGACCAGGCTAGGCAGTGTGCCCCTAGTCCACAAATGTCCATTCACCAAGGAGATGTGGTAGTTCCAAATGAGAGGCGCTGGTTTTGTGCCGCAGCCGTGAAATGCAACACCGTGTGTGTTTTAGCCTTTCCTGGTTCCTCACAGAGGCAGTTCTACAGGCTAGCATCGACCAAGGCCTGTTAATAACATGATATGTGCATCTGGTCAACCTCAGCCTCTGGAGGGAGATCTGCACTGAAGGCTCTGTGATTATGATCAGCGCTCCCCAGTGTGCATGGCAAATTCCAGATGGGAGGCAGCCTCGCCTCGGGACTGTCTCCATCCACAGACCTCACTGTTCTCTGGTTTCTTGATTACAAACCAAACCAAAACAAAACAATGTATTTTCCTTTAAGATTGAACATAGACATTCTTGGAAATGGAAACTCCATGAACTTAAGGAGGAAGCACTTTAAACTAAGTTGGTCCTACAGCAGGATTTCAGGGGTCATTTGGACTTTCTGAGGCAGGCAGTAGATATCTCTGGGTTACATGGAAGTTGATTGCACTGTATGGGGCTTTGTAGCACAGTAACAGGAGCCCCTAATAACACAGTTGAGCAGCAAGCCTTCAAGGGACTGATGATGAAATATAGCCAGGCTCGGTGGCTCAGCCTGTAATCCTGTGACTTGGGAGACTGAGGTGAGTGGATTGCCTGAGCCTGCGGGTTCGAGACCCGCCTGGGCAACTTGGTGAGACCTCATCTCTACCATAAATCAAAAAATTGGCTGGGCGTGGTAGCACGCACATGTAGTTCCAGCTACTTGGAAGGCTGAGGCGGAAGGATCACTGAAGCCCAGCAGGTCAAGGCTGCGGTGGCCGGGTGCGGCCAGTGCACTCCAGTCTGGGCGACTGAGTGAAACTCCAACTCAAAAAAAAAAAAAAGAAAGAAAAATGGAAGAAACTTCAGGACACGGTCCTGGTTTTTATGTCAGTTGAGGTCCACTTAACTCTTTGAATTCCATTCTTATCATTTATGAAATGAGAAGAAAAATACCAACCTACTTTTCCGTGTCTTTTTTTTTTTTAATTTTTAATTTTGAGTCAAGGTCTCACTCTATTGACTAGGCTGGAATGCAGCGGCATGATTATGGCTCATCGCAGCCTCAGCCTCCTGGGCTCAGGCAATCCTTCCACGTCAGCCTGCCGAGTAGCTGGGACTATAGGCACATGCCATCATACCTGGCTAATTTTTAAAATTTTTTGTAGAGGCGAGGTCTCACTATGTTGCCCAGGTTGGTCTCGAACTCCTGGACTCAAGCAGTCTTCCTGCCTTGGCCCCCCAGAGGGATGGAGTTACAGAAATGAGCCATTGCACCTGGCCCAGCAGTGTCTTTTTGTATTGAGAAAAGATTGATAAGAAAACTCAACCAGGTCACACATCAGAAGGTTCATAAGAAATCTCATCAATATAACAAAAAAATTAGTATTCCTACACACAACTCTTAAAGATAAATAAGAACAAAAAATAATAACCCAAGAGAAAAATGAGCAATGAGCAATGCTTATGAACAAGCAGTTGACAGAAGAAAGACAAATGGCTATTAAATTTAGAAAAATGTTGAAACTTGCAATTAAAGAAATGCAAATTAAAGTGAAGAAATATTTTTTCTGCCATATTGGAAGTATAGGAGATTCATAATATCCGGAGTAGTGAAAATGTGGAGCCACAGACAGTGTCACACATAAAATGTGTGGATTGAGATAAGCTTTTCAAAGAGAAATGTCAAATTATATACCAACATTTTAAGTATCTCATCCTTTGTTAGGGAAATTCCACTTCCAAGAATTTATGGTTATAAAATGGTAGCTCAAATGCATGAAGGTATATATAAGGGTATTTTTTAAAGACTTTTCTGGAAAAGTGATGTCAAGAGGAAAGAAATCCCTTTTATTACCTCTCCAAACTTCATGAAATACCAAACTCCAGATATGGATGCACGAGAACTCAAGAGTGTGAAATATGTTTAAATTTCTCTCCTGTTTTGATGAAGCTTTATTTTAGCAAGGAAAAATGTGAATTTGCAGCTTGACTTGACCTTGCTTAAAACTATCCTAACTGTGGCTGAGTTTTTAATCTTTATAGTAAGTTTTTTTGGGAAGAAAAAGGGCAAGTCTTGCCAAGAGTAGAAAGTCGTGTTTGGATACAAATTAGACCCTGCTCGTGTTATTATGGTGACCCCATCATTTAATAAATTGTAAACTAATACCTTGGAAGGCTTAATGAGCTCCACAAAATGATGAAATTACATTCAGGGAAAAGACACTGCCTGAGTTTCTGAGAACATCAGTGAAATTGCTGAGTATATTGATATCTGGGTACCATGTGTGGTTTGGTTGAATTTGGCAGTAAGAGAGCTTACACTAAAGTCAGGGAAATTGTCCCACAGCCTGCTCTAGAAATAAGGAAAAGACAATACCTCTCTTTAGCCCTTATTTTCATCCTCCATAAAAATGCCATGGCATGTGTAAAGTTGTGAACCTTCTGATAAGCAAACAACATAGCATTGGAATAAGCATAACACTGAATTGTAACAATCACTAGGAGAAATTATCAAAACACAATAACAATGCAAGACATTAGTGCACCCACTCCGAATCTGCCAGGTAGAGACAAGAAAGAAAAGGATCTGAACCCTGCAATTGACATATCTATTTTAATAGGCACATTTAATTTTGTACCCTACTAATAGAGATGAATAGAGGCCTTTTCCTCCAAATAACCATGAAATATTTACAAAATTTGGTTATAAAATGGTAGCTCAAATGCATGAAGGTAAAATTTGGCTATAGGTAGGCTAAAAAAAAACTTGATTACATACCTTAAAGTAGAAATTACATGTCTCATTATTTAACCAAAATGTATTAAATGTAGAAATAGGCTGAAAACAAACAAAAAAACTCATAAGTATACTGGGACATTTTGAAAGCACTCTTTCCAACAATTTTGAGTCAAAGAATAAATCAACTTATCGTCAAAGTAAATTTACAAATGGTTTATTTATTTACTACAATAAGAAAAGTACAAATCAAAACTACAAGTAGAGTGTTGTCAGCTCAAATGTAAAGGTTTAAAAATCTTTACTATTAGAGAGGAAAGATTTTTAGAGAATTAACTAAATATTCAACTTAAGAAATTGCAAAAAAGCCCCCAAAATAATCCTAAACGACTCAGGACGTTGAGGCAGGAGAATTGCTTAGGAAACTGGGTGTGGTTGGCATCTTTCCAATATAAATTGTCAAAATTGACCAATATAAATTGTCAAATTGCTTGAGGCCAGGAGTTTGAGGTTACAGTAAGCTTTGATTGCACCACTGCATTCAGGCCTGGGTAACAGAGCAAGACCCCATTTCTGAAAAATAAATAGGCAAAAGCAGCTATTAATTATGATGAAAGAAAATAAGTTAAAAACAAAATGTGTAGAAATAATAGAGTCAATATCTGTCTCTTTGAAAAGATTAACAAGGCTGGGCTCGGTGGCTCAGCCTGTAATCCCGCGCTTTGGGAGGCTGAGGTGAGTGGATTGCCTGAGCCCGCAGGTTCGAGACCCACCAGGGCAACTTGGTGAGACCTCATATCTACAATAAAAATAAAAAATAAAAAATTAGCCGGGTGTGGTAGTGCGTGCCTGTAGTTCCAGCTACTTGGAAGGCTGAGGTGGAAGGATGGCTGGAGCCCAGCAGGTCGAGGCTGCGGCCACTGTACTCCAGTCTAGGCGACAGAGTGAGACTCCACTCAAAAAAAAAAAAAGAAAGATTAACAAAATAGGGACTGTTCAGGAAATGTGGTCAGGGAAAAAAGAAAGAAATGAAAATATATAGCATTTGGAATTAAAAAAGAGGATATCAATAAAGATATAAAACAAACTATAAATTTTAAGATAAAGAACATTGTTTTTCATACTGGTAGCATTCTTAATGGTTAAAAAAAAATCTAAATATTTATCGATAGGATAAGTCAAATGTGTATATCCACTCTGTGAAATAATTTGCTGCCATGAAAAAGAATGAGACAGGTCTTCATATACTAATAAGGAAAAATCAAAGCTATGTATATAGACTGCTTTATTATGTGCAAAAAAAGTGGTTGTCTTTGCTTCCATATGCATTAAAAAGCTCTAGAAGAATACTTCAGAAATTGATAACCCTATGCTTGGATATAGTGCATGGTGGGAATTAATCAGGTAGACAATAGAGGAAGGAGGGAGATTTTTACTATATATACACTTTTATACTTTTTGTCCTTAAAAACTTGTGAATGTATTACTTATTCAGCAAAGTAAATAAATGAAATTACTGGAAGTAGAATTTAAGCTACAAACAACAACAGATGCGGATGAGGATGTGGAGAAAAAGAAATGCTTCTACACTGCTGATGGGAATGCAAACTAGTGCAACCTCTTTGGAAGACAGTGTGGTGATTTCTGAAAGAACTGGAAATTGACCTTCCATATGACCCAGCAATCTCCCTATTGGGAACATACCTAGAGGAACTCAAATCATTGTACACAAAAGATACCTGTACATGCCTGTTTGTTGCAACTCTATTCACAATAGAAAAAACATGGAATCAACCATACTGCCCATCGAAGTTGGACTGGATTAATAAAATGTGGTACATATACACAATGGAATATTATGCAGCCATAAAGAAGGACAAACATATGGACTTTGCAGCAACTTGGATGGATTTAGGGTCGATCATACTCTGTGATCTATCACAGAAACAAAGAACAGAGTACCATATGTTTCACTCATAAGCAGACCTTGAACAATTACCATAATACTATAAGAAAGGGATTGGCAGTAGTGGGAAACTGCTGGGGGTGGGGGTGGGATTGACAGTTGAGGGAAACTGCCAGGGGAGGGAGGGGCACACCTCATCAACAAGGGTACCTGCATAATGAACATTTGTATACCTAATTCTGAATTGTACCCCACTTCTTTAAAAAAATTTTAAAAAGAATTAAAGCCAATACGCTTAGGAAACTGGGTGTGGTTGGCATCTTTCCAATATAAATTGTCAAAATTGACCAAAGAAGAGCCATAAAACTCAAGCATGCTAGCTAGTTCTTTCAGTCCCATCTAGTTGTGTGTCTTTCTTACCAACTGCATCACTTGGAGTCAGGGTCATAAAAGTTCTCCCTTGGAAGCTTGTTCAAAACATCCTTTCTTCTTTAACCAATCCCACCCCTGCTCTGGGCTGGGCTGTGACAGCCTGCTGGCCGGGCCTCCTGCCCTGGCGGCTTGGCCCTGGCCTGCCCGAACTGGTATCAGCATCCTGGTCAGCTGTAGAACTGTTAAGATCACCAGCTCTGTGTATGGATGGATGGAAGTCACTACTCTGCCCCCACCCCTTGCTGGCCTTGTGGTTCTGAGTTAATATTACCATTCCTAGTCATGTGCCTCATCTAGAAAATGGGAAAATTTATAATAGAAGTTCCGTTAGAGGACTGCTCTGAGGATCAGATGAAATGCTTAGCAGGGAGCATTCGGTGCCCTTAATAAAACTTCACTCCTATCACTGATGCACTTGAATCTCATTGTGGTTGACACAGGTGAGCCCCTCAGCTCTGCCTTCAGAGGAGGTGGCCACCTGACAGCCCACACCTGCTGGCTCCGTCAGAGCCCACCATTGGCTCTTTAATACAGGTCACACTCTTCTTGGGGGGATCCCAGGCAATGACTGCATTTAATAGGGGTGGCTGGTGAGTCTGACTGTGTTCACCAAATATTCCTCTGTCAGTGGGCAGCCTCTTGGTGGGCAGGGACTTTGTAGGCTCTTCACCACAGTCTGAGAGCTCCTTGCCCAGTTCTGCGTCCTGTTTTTTCCCTTCGCAGATGCCATCCTAAAAAACTAACTCTGTCTCTGTTTCTTTCTCTGAAAGAATCTAATTGGCAAGTTTGTCAGTTTACTTTACCGACCCCTCCTGCCTTAAGGGCAAAAACATTGATCTTTGTTTTATAGACACTGCCTTAAAGGCCATTCCTTCATTTCTTTACCCTATAAATTTCTACTTATGCTTCAAGGGAAACATGTTTCACTTGCTAAAGTCTTCCCTGAAACCCCCAATAGTTACACACCCCTCCAAGCCCTCAGGTCACTCCATCCATTTCTAAAGTTGCCTGGGCAACAGGCAAAAATGGCACTGCCATGGGCAGTGGGGACACCCAACCCATTCCTCAGGTGTAAATTCTACAGTAATAATTTGCCCTAGCCGGGCTCGGTGGCTCAGCCTGTAATCCCGCGCCTTTGGGAGGCTGAGGTGAGTGGATTGCCTGAGCCCGCGGGTTCGAGACCCGCCTGGGCAAGTGAGACCTCATTTCTACAATAAATCAAAAAATTAGCTGGGCGTGGTGGCATGCGCCTGTAGTTCCAGCTACTTGG
>CAUYQG010025737.1:0-65487 GCA_963574415.1 Tarsius wallacei
CTCACTGTTCCTACAAGAGTGTAGAAGCATTCCCTTTTCTCCTCATCATCGCCAGCATCTGTTGTTTTTTGTTTTATTAATGAAGGCCATTCTTTTTATTTGCATTTCTCTGATGATTAGTGAGGTTGATCATTTTTTAATGTGCCTGTTAGATGTTCATATGTTTTCTTTTGAGAAGTGTTATTCATGTCTTTTGCTCATTTTTTAAATTGAGTTGTTTGTTTTTTTTCCCTTCAGGTTGTTTGAACTTCTTGTATATCCTGGTTGTTTGACCTTTGTCAGATACAAAGTAAATATTTTTTCCCATTCTGTGGGTTGTCTCCTCTTTCCTGATGCTTTCTTTTGCTTTAGAATACAAGAGTCTTTCAGTTTTATAGGGCTACACTTGTCTATTTTGTCTTTTATGTTATACACGTTTGGGGTTATGGTCAAGAATTGGTCACTTATTATAATGTACATAAGGGTGTCTCCTGGGATGCAGGACTGTTTCAACATCCACAAGACCATAAATGTAATTCAACACATTAACAGAAGTAAAAACAAGAACCACATGATTATATCATTAGATGCAGAAAAAAGCTTTAAATAAAACCCAACATCCTTTCTTTTATAAAAACCCATGAACACTTAAGCACAGAAGGAACATTCCTCACAATAATAAGAGCCGTCTATGACAAACCCACAGCCAACGTATTGATAAATGATCAGAGGTTGGAAGCAGTTCCCCTGAAAATGGGGACAAGACAAGTTTGCCCAGTCTTGCCCCTCTTCTTCAACATAGAGTTGGAAGTCTTAGCTAGAGCAATCAGGCAAGAGAAGGAAATCATGAGTATCCAAATTGGAAAAGAAAAGTTAAGCTGTCCCTCTTTGCAGATGATATGATCCTACACATTGAAAGCCCAAAGGAATCTGTCAAAAACTTCCTCACTCTAACAAATGACTTTAGCAAAGGCTCGGGGTATAAAATCAACATGCAAAAGATAGCTGCATTTCTATATAACAACAACAAACAGGCGGAGAACCAAATAAAAAGCATAATCCCATTTACAATACCAAAAAAAAAAAAAAAAAGGAAAAAAATACCTTGGCATCTTCCTAAACCAGAGACGTGAAAGAACTTTACAACTAAAACTACAAAACACTGCTCAAAGAAATCTAAGATAACATATAAAAATGGAAAACCATTCCATGCTCATGGATTAGATGAATAAATAGTGTTAAGATATTCATCCTACACAAGCCAATTTACAGATTCAATGCAATACCCATTAAATTACCAACATCATACTTTTTAGATCTGGAAACAACAATACAGAAATTCATATGGAAACAAAAAGAGCATAAATAGTCAAAATAATCCTCAGTAAAAGAAACAAAGCAGGAGATATCACAATCCCAGACTTTAAACTTTACTGTAAGACTACAATAACGAAAACAACCTGGTACTGGTACAAGAAAAGGCATGTAGACTAATGGATCAGGATAGAGATTCCAGAAGCAAAAACTCAATCTTTCAACCAACTCATCTTTGACAAAGTCATCAGTAACAATCACTGGGGAGAGGAGATCTTATTCAACAAATGGTGCTGGGAAAACTGACTGACCACACACAGAAGAATGAAACAAGACCCCTACCTATCACCATACACAAAAATTCAACTCTTAATGAATCAAAGACCTAAATGTAAAACCTCAAATTATAATAATCTTAGAAAATGCAGGAAACACATAACTTTCTAGATTTAAAAACCGTTGTCAATGTGTTTTTGTCTACAACACAGAACTCAAACTCTGGATTGCAAGTTATGTCTGTCATATTCTAGCTTCAGACTAAATGTCCAACGTCGTTTCTCTTGCCACACAAATCCTAGTGTGGCATTCAGGCATGCCAGGCTTTGTAATAACAATTAATCTTTTTTTAAAAACACTGTCTTTGACAGAATTGACTTTCTCCTCTGTTTTATCTGTTAAATTCTTGTTTCTGCTTTAATATGTAACTCATTTATTATCTCATCTTCAAAGCCTCTCCAAATTCCTAAAAATTTTAGTTCTCTATGATACCAACTAGTTCTTTGCTATATTATTATTGCCCATTCTGCCTTGTATTGTGTGATTCACATTTATCTTCTATTTTATTATTGTAGACAAGGTCTTATTCAGGAAAGGCAGTGCAACATACTGATTCAGATCTAATATTCTGCAGTCCACAAGACCTGAGCTCAAAGTCTTAGAATAAGTTAAATTTCTGGTAAATGTTAGATGAATGGATTAATTAATTAATTAAATGAACTGAGAACCATGACATATATCACCATAATTTTTTATCTTCAAATCTTCCTAACCTCACACATTTTTTGACGGTCTTGTTACCTTTTATCTTTAACAAACAGAACCCACTAAGTGTATAGAGGTATTCTAAAAATAGATTTAAGAAGATGGTATACAAATGACCACTCTAATATTTGGTGAAATGTTACTTGAGTGAGTTGAATGCAACAATATATGCTCCCTCGCATTTCCACAGTCTCTGATCTCAAGGGACACATCCCTGCTGTGTAGTATGCTTATGTTTAGCCATGCCTTATAAAGATTTTATGACATCATTAAAATTATAATTGTACATCATCTAATTATGTCATTAACACATGCAAATTATATGATTAAAGTATTTACATTAAACATGCAATTAGATCAAATTATACTAATAGGAAAATGCAGGATAATTATCTAAAATTAATTTTAAAAGCAGAGAAATTAACTCAGATAAACTACATTCAAATGCTGTCACATGATTAAAAGTAAGCAAGTAAATATTAATGCTTCATCTGTTCTAGCTCAGGTTCTAATTGCCTTGCCTTTCTGCCATCATCATTTCTCTTTAGTCCAAAACCCATGTATAAAAATGTTACCTGTCCAAAATACAGTTCTAGCACACTAATTCTCTACTGAAAACTGACAGTGGCACCCGTGATATGTTGGGAACAATTCAGACTTTTACTCCTTAGAAGTAGAGGTGACATTTATTCAGTAAGTTCTGTGAGTCTTTAGTGAGCCGTCAAACCTGAAGGTGGTTGGGAATGACTCTTAAACTTGCAGTTGATATCTGAAGATAGGGTAGCCTAGTGTCACTTTGTAGTTGGGCCCCAGCTCCTTGGAGCAGGGGTCAAAAGTCTTGAATACCTAGAGTTAAATAACATAGAATTAAATAGTATAAATAGTAATAATAGAGATAAATAAGATAAATAGTCTTGGCATTCTGGAGGACTGTGTCCTTAACCTTAAATCTAGCTAACTCTGGATGGTAACTTTCATTCACATATTTGCAATCATTTCAATAAATGCAATTTATTCATCAGAAAACTACTTTGACTTCTTCCCACAGGTTGAATACTTAAAACTATCATTGATATTTTATTCAAAATAGTTTATCATTTCTGTTTGATTTCTTCTTCAAATACAGAATATTTTAAAGTATGCTTCATAACATTTAAGCTAGAGATATTTTTGAATTTCCATTTGTTTGTTAGTTTTAAACTTTGTTAAATTTTAGTCTATGAGTTAAGTCTACAGAATATCAATATTTGCAGTTTGAGTCTTCCTTCTGACTAGTGCATAGTTAAGTTCCATATAGTATCTATTTTTGGACTAGAGTAATATTTAGCTATAAGACAAATACTTTTTCTAAATTTAAATTAGGTTAAGTTCACTCTTTTAATTCTATAGTTTTATGAATTTTGACAAATTCACAGAATTGTGTAAACATCAGTACAAACATACAGGACAATCCTATCATCTAAAAATAAAAAAATTTCAGCTGTGTTTGTAGTCAAAGCTTTCCCCCCACCTCTATGCCTCAGAAAACACTAATAGTTTTCTATTCTATAATTTTGTTTTTCCCAAGATGTTATTTAATGGAATCAGAAGATATGTAGGTTGTTTTTAGTGGCTTGTTTCATTTATCATAATTCATTTGAGATTTCCCCATGATTTGTGTGTATTAATATATTGCAATGTTTGACTGGCAACATTCCATTGCATGGATATACCACGAATTGTCTAGCCTTCACCAGTTTAAGGATATTTGTATTGTTTCCAGCTTGAGGCAATATTGAATAAAGCGGCTGTAAACTATTGCATGTAGGTTTTTGTGGACATAAACTTTCATTTTCTTAGCTAAAGCACTAAAAGTAGAATTTCTATATCATATAGCAAGTGTATCTTTAACTTTATATGAAATGGCACAACTATTGTTCAAAGAGGCCGTACCATTTTTCTTCCCACTAGCAGTGTGTGAGAATTTCAGTTCCTTTCATATGCATCTGTACTTAGTATGCCAGTTTTTAAAATCCCATTCTTATTGGTTTTTGTTGTCATTATTGTTGAAATAACTAAAATCCTTAGTTTATCTTTATAAAGTTGGGTTATTCATTATATATTCTGGATGAAGTCATTTGTCAAATTGCGATTTATAGACATGTTGCTTCAGTCTCTGGCTTATCTTTTAATTTTAATTGTGATGAAATTCAACTTATCAACTTTTTTAAACATATAATTTCCTTGGAATCATGTGTAAGAACTTTTTGCCAAACATTCTTTCCTATGTTTTAACAGTTTCATAGTTTAGATTTTATGTTTAGGTCTAAGTTGTAAGGTGTGGATTGAGGTCCATTTTGTACATTTGGCTGTCCAATTTTTCCAGTATCTTTTTTGAAAATATTATCTTTTCTTTAATTAATTGCCTATGCATCGTTACCAAAACTCAGTTGATAATATTGTGTGATTCTGTGTTTGGATATTCTATTTTGCAGCATCTGCATTAACGTTTTTGCCAAAACCATACTTTTTAAATTGCTTTAGCTTCTTAGTGTTAAAATCAGTTGATATGATTCACAATTGGTCTATTTTTTAAATGTTTATTTTTTCAATCTAGTTACCCTGCCAGTTTAAACAAATTTGAAATGAGCTTGCCAGTACCTACAAAAAATTCCACTGTGATTTTGATAGGGATAGTGTTGAAATTAAGACCAGTTTGAGAATATCTGACATCTTAACAAGTCTTAAAATACAACAGTATACTTTTTATTTATTCAGATAATTTTTCATTTATTTTATCAATATTGTATTCTTTTTACTATGCACATCTGGCATATATGTAAATATGCATTTAGATTTATACCTAGGTATTTTATTGTGCTGGTCTATTTTAAATGGTTCTATTTAATTTAAATTTCAAATAGCTTTTTTGCTGGTAGGTGAAAATTCAATAGATTTTTGTTTACCTTAGTAGTTTGCTAGGGCTGTCATAACAAATTACCACAAATTGGGTTTATAAAACAACAAAAATGTACTGTGTCACAGTTTTGGAGGCAAGAAATCAACAATGAGGTTGTCAACAGAGTTGGTTCCCTCTGAGGAACTGGAAGGGAAGAATCTATACAAGACCTCCCTCCTTGGTTTGTAGAGGGCCATGTTCTCTTTTTGCTTCCTCACGTTGTCTTTTCTCTATGCATATCTATGTCTGTGTCCAAATTTCCACTTCTGGTAAGAATGACAATCATGTTGGATTAGGGGATCACCCTAATCTGGTATGACCTTGTATTAACTAATTATACCTGCAAAACCATATTTTCAAATAAGGCACAATCTGGGTTGAGACTTTTAGCATATAAAATTAGGAGGATACATAAATCAACCCATAATAGTTTTCCCTTTACCCCTGCAGCAAAATTCACATTCTTCTCACATGCAAAATACATTTACCCTGTCCCAACATCCCTAGAAATCTTTACAAAAATCAATTCTAAGACCAGAATTTGATCCAAATATTACCTAAATTAGGTGTGGGTGAGACTTGGAGTGTAATTCATCCTGTAACAAATTTTTATTTGTGAAGCTTACAAGTTATTTGCTTTAAAAATACAGTGATGGAACAGGCATAGGATAGACGCTCCCATTATGAAAGGGAGAAATCAGAAGAAACAAAAAACATGAATACCAAACAAATCCAAAGCCTAAAAGGGAAAGTTCCATTAGATTTAAGGTTTGAGAAATAATACTCTTGCCATGATCTTCTCTTTTTAAGGCCCACTCAAGAGGCTACCCTGTTCACTCAGCTCTGAGCAGTGACTGCCCTTTCTGCCCTGAGATGAAGCCCACCCTTCAGAATCCAGCAGATGGCCCTATCCTTGGGTCACTTTTCCCTCTTTATTTATTATTTTTTATTTTAAAGATATGGGGCACAATTCAGGGTTAGGTATACAAATGGTCATTGTACAGTTAAAGTTTGGGCCTCACTTTGGTCCCCACTTCACCTGGTTTGAGATTAGATTCCCTTATTGATGAAGTGTGCTCTCCCTCTCCCTCTCCTGGCAGTTTCCCACTACTACCAATCCCTTTCTTACAGTATTATGATAATCGTTCAGGATCCGTCTATGAGTGAGAACATATGGTACCCAGTTATTTGTTTCTGTGATAGCTCATTGAGTATTATAGAATCTAAATCCATCAAAGTTGCTGCCAAGCTCATAATTTTGTCCTCTTTTATGGCTGCATAATATTCCATCATGTATATGTACCACATTTTTTTTATCCAGTCCACTTTTGGTGGACAGTACGGTTGGTTTCATGTTTTTGTTATTGTGAGTAGTGCTGCAATAAATACGTGTGTGCTGGTATCTGTTTGTGTAGAATGATTTGAGCTCCTTTGAGTATATTCCCAGAAGGGGGATCCACAGCCAGATATCTTTATTGACCCATTTCCTGCCTGTAGAATCCCAGAAGTCTGATAGGTTTCTTTTATTTCATTTTATTTCTGTTTTTATGAGTTACAACTGGCAACATTTTTGCTGAGATGGTTGAGTAGACTCACAATCACATATCTAATATCTAATATCTTTACCAACCGATGTCTTGCCAAATCCTTCACTTCTCTTCAGAGTAAGCTTTCTAAATTTTTTCAGTACGGATAGGCCAAACATTTTCTGAATCTTTTAAGTTCTGGTTCTGTTTTTCTCATCAATTACCTCTTTGATTTAACTCTCTTTTTACATTTTACTATAGGCAAAAGGCAAAATCAGGTTGCATCTTTGACATTCTGCTTAGAAATTTTCTCAGTTATATATTCAAGTTCACCATTTACAAGTTCTACTTTCCATCCATCAGAACACATTTTTGCTAAGTTCTCTTATAAAAATGATTAACTTTTCTCTAGTTTTTGGTAACATGTTCATCATTTCTATATGAGACCTCATCCAAAATACATTTAACATTTATATTTCTAGCAATATTCAGCTTGTGATGACATATTTATTCTCTAAGAGAGAAGCTTTCTCTACAGTTCTACTTTTTTTTTCTTTCTGAGCACTCATCAGAATTTCATTTAATGACAGTATTTTTACCAACAGTCTTTTCAAGACAATCAAAGCCTTTCCTATCATGCATCTCAAGATTCTTCCAGTCTTTATCCATTACCACACTCCAAAGTCACTTCCTCGTTTTTAGGCATTGTTTTTATATCAACACCTCACTTCCCAGGACCAAATCTGTTCCGTGCTTTTCCTCTAGCTTGTGGTGATTTGTTCTAGCTATCATGGTGTTTCTTGGCTTGTAAAAGCATCACCCTGAGCTCTGCCTTTATCTTCACATAATGTTCACGCTGTGTGTGTGTCTGTTTCTAAACTTAATTCTTTTTATAAGGACAACAGTCATATTGGATTAGGGCATCCATCCTACTCCAGTATGACCTCATGTTAATTTATATCTAAAGGAACCTATTTTCAAATAATGTCACATTTGAGGTACCATAGGTTAAGACTTCAATATATAAAGTTTCGTGAGCAGTAAGGGACACAATTCAACCCATACCATTTACCTTGTATTCTGAGACATTGTTAAATTCATTTTTTTAGTTTTAAGATATGCAGTTTATATAAACTACTCAAAATTTTCTATCAAGACAGTTATGTGTTCTCTAAATACATCAATTTTGTAACAACTTCATAAAGATATAATTCAGTTCTTCCATTAAAGATGTATAGTTCAATATTTTTAGTATACTCACAAAGTTATGCAACCGTCACCATAATAGATGTTGAACATCTTTTCATGTGCTTATTGGTCATCATCTGTATATCTTCAAAGAAATGTTTATTTAAGTTCTCAGCACATTTTTAAAATTATGTCATTTGTTTTCTATTATTAAGTTCTAAAAGTTCTTTATATAGTCTAGGAATGCAAGTCCATTATTAGGCATATAATTTTCTAATATTTTTTCTTGTTCTGTAAGTTGTCTTTTCCCTGTCTTGATAGTGTCTTTAAACCAAAAATGCTTTGTGTGTGTGTCTGTATGAAGTCCCCAATTACTTCATTTTTGCTTGTGGTTTTGGTGTCATAATAAGATTTCATAACTAAATTCAAAACAATGAAGATTTATTTCTATTTTCTCTAAGATTTTTATAGTTTTGCTTTTACTTTTAGGTATTTTTGACTAATTGCGTACGGTGTGAGATAAGAGTTTAACTTCATTTTTTTTCTTATGTCTATCCAATTTTCTTAGAACCATGTGCTTAAGAGACTTTTTTCCTCTATTAAATGATCTTGACTGAAAATCAATTAACAATAGATGAATGGGTCTATTTCTGACTTTCAATTCCATTCCACTCATCATTGCCTTGATTACTGCTGCTTTCTTGCTGGGTTAAAGTCATAGGTCAATTTGGGAAATATTGTCATCTTAACAATATTAAGTGCTTTAATCCATTAAATAGGATGTCTTTTTACTTATTAAGATCTTTTTAAATTTTTCTGTAGTACTTTGTAGTTTTTGGAGTAGACATTTTGCCTTTTGTTGTTGTTGTTGTTAAATTTGTTTCTAAGAATTTTATTTTATTTTTTGGTGCTATTGTAAATTAAAGAGATTTCTTAATTTTATTTTGTATTCTTCATTGCTAATTGTAATGGTTATTTTTGTGTCAAATTGCCTAAGTCATGGTACTCAGTTTTTAGGTAGACACCAGTATTGATGCTACTATGAAGTATTTTTAGATGAGACTAAGATTTAAGTGAGTAGTTTTTTGGGCAATGAAAAGGATTACTACATAATATGGGTATCTCTCACTCAATCAGTTGAAGTCTTTAAGAGAAAAGATAGAAGTTCCCTAAGAAAGGAAATATTCTGTTCTGAACTACTTTTAGACTGGGTCTCTAGCCAGACAGCCTGCCATGCAGATTTTGGATTTGCCAGTACTCACAGTTATAGTAGTCAATGATTTGAAATAAGTCTCTTAGATAGATAGATAGATAGTAGATAGATAGATAGATAGACCCCCTTGTGCATGGAAATGTGAATGCAATTAATGTTTTTATATTGATCTTGTTTCCTGCCACCTTGATGAACCAGTTTATTAGATCTAATATGTTTTCGTATATTTCAAGTCCTTAGAACTTTCCATTTACAAGATTATGTCATTGGCAGACAGAATAAATTTTTATTTCTTCCATTTCAATCTAGATTCATTTTATTTTATTTTACTGCCTAATTTTCCTGACTGAAAAATAGAAGTGGTGAGAGTGGACATATTTGTTTTCTTTCTAATGTTAAGGGAAAAACATTCAGTCTTCCATCAATAAGTATAATGTTAGGTATGGGTTTCAGTGCATGTTCTGTCAGTTGAATAAATTATATCCTATTCTTTGTTTTCCGAGTATTTCATCATACTAGTTTATTAACTTTTTAAAATTGTTTTACATCTTTTGAGATGATTATGCAGTTTTTGCTTTTGTTCTATCCATACGGTAATTGAGATTATTTCACTTTCTAAACCACAAATTTTTTATCTATCTACCTAATCATCTACCTTCATCATTATCATTTACCTAAATATCATGTATTTATTTGTTACCATGTTGTACTATTAGACTTGTGGAATAATATTGGATAGGAGTGATGAAAGTGGACATTTTTCCTTCTCAGTCTTAGTGGAAGTCATTGAGTTTTTCACCATTAAATGTAATATTACCTTTAGGCATTTTTGCAAGGACCCTACTTTGGTTTTAAAAAGTTCCATTTTATTTCTATTTTTTTTAGAGTTTTTCCTTATAAAAGGATTTTGCAATTTCTCTTTATACTGTCATTGAAATTATCATGTGGTATTTCTTTTAGTCTGTTGTATGTAATGAAGTACATTGGGTAATTTTCAAGCATTTAGCAGTTCTGCATTCTCAGGTTAGACATGATGCATTATCTTTTGTTAAGGATTGCTGAATTTATATTGTATTGAGAATGCTTGTGTCCTTTTATTTATTATACCTTTGTCCAACTTTTATATCTGTGTAAAATTTGCCTCCTAAAATGATTGGGGAGATTTTTCTTTTACTTCTATTTTCTGGAAGAGATTCTTAAGTGTTTTTATAATTAATCAATGAGACTATGAACCTGCAGTTTTCTTTTGTGGAAGTTTTTTTTTTTCTCCCTAACAAATATAGAACTATTATGGCTATGACTCTTTATCAGAAAAGATATCATATGTATTTCAAGGAATTTCATTTTATCAAAATTTTCAATCTTATATTAGAGTCTGAAGTAATATCTTTTCTCTTTCTTGATATTGGTAATTTTCATCTTCTTTTTTTTTCTTCATCAATCTGAATAAAGTATAGAATTTTATCTTTTCATAAATCTTTATTTCCAATGTCAATAATTTCTCATCAAATCTTTTTTTAGCTTTGAGTATAATTTTCCTTTATTCTCTCATATTTCTTAAGATAGAAGCTTAGTTTGCAAGTTTGAGACCTTTCTTCCTCTTAATATATGCATATTTTTGTTTTTGTTGCGTGTGTGTCTCACTCTGTCTGTCACCCAGTTGGAGTGCAGAGGCACAATACATCTCACTGCAGTCTTGATATCCTGTCTCAGTCTCTGGAGTAGCTGGGATTACAGGTGTGCACCACCATGCCAGGCTAATTAAAAATTTTTTTTTTTGTAGAGTCCAGGACTCACTAGGAGTAGCTGGTATTACAGGTGTGCACCTCCATGCCAGGCTGATTATTTTTTAAACTTTATTGTAGAGACAAGGACTCACTAGGCTATTCTCAAACTCCTTCGCTCAAGTAATCCTCTCACCTCAGCCTCCCAAAGTACTAGGATTACAGGCATGCCTCACCAATATCCTCATTTAGTATTCTAAATTTCACTTTACATGCTTGCCTCAGCTCTCTCTCTCAAATTTTGATATAATACATTTAAACTTTTATTCAGTTTAAAATATTTTCAAACTTCCTTGAGGTTTCCTCTTTTCCTCAATATGTAGAAGAGTATTTTCTTTTAATTTACAAATATTTGGCTATTTTCCAGATATTCTTTCTATAATTTACAGTTTAATTTTATTGTGGTCATAAAATATTGTATATAATGTTAATTTGTAACAAAGTAATTTAGATTTGTTTGTGAACTAAAGTGTTTAATATGTAGGTTAACTTTTTATATGAAATTGCAAAGAATGTGTATTTTGCTCTTGTTGTATAATATGCTCTATAAATGCCACTTATACTAAATTGTTGAATGATATTTTAAAAATCCCCCTATATCCTTGTTAATTTTTTCTCTGCTAGCTCTTTTACTTAGACAGAAATATTTGTCTCCAACTATAATCCTGGTCTTATTTATTTATCCTTTCATTATTTTCTATTTTCTCTCTCTGTATTTTGCGTTGTTAGGTGCATACACATTTAGAATAATTATGCTTTATTGATAAATGGACACTTTTGTTATATGTAATGTCTTACTGAGGACTCCATAGAATTGCCTTGATGCAAGATAATGAGTAAAATCAATACAGGAAACAAAGGATTTTCTGTTACTCTCTTTGAGCTTAGGAGTATCCTGAACCAGAACTAAAAGATTTCTCCCGAAGTTCTCTCTGCACCACAGTTTTCATTTCCATATAATTAGATATGTCTAGTTCAGTCCAGAAGGTACTAAAAGAAAAAAGGTAAACTCAACACTGGTCCAGTAGTACATTAAATTCTGGTCTTAGTTTTTAATCTCCCTGCTTCTGTTTATTTTTCAAAGTCCTTGAAAAGCAATAAATAAAATTTTAAATGGCATCTAAATACAGAGACTGTAGTGATTTTCATATTCTAATGGAAACACAGATAACCATACATAAATAAATTATTTTCAGAAAAAATTATATAAAATATAAGCCTTCAAAATTGACCAAAAATTAAATATAAAACACATAATACCCTATAACTTCCTAAAAATTTAAACCAATAGTTTGCACACGTTCTTTCAGAAAAGCACAACAATTTGAAGATTTATAAGTAGGTAGTACCAAAATGTCAATGACTAGTCCAGAATCTAAGCAGAATTGGAAGACTCCTAAGCTCTATTAATTAAGTTTATCTCATTTTAACACCAAAACAAGATAAAGCTAGAGTGCAAAATTAAAAATGTAGCCCAAGTTCACTTGTGTCATAGTTGCAGAAATCCCAAGTAAATATTTGCAAATCAAATCCAGTATGTAAAAATATAACGACCAAAAAGGTTTACTCTTTGAACTGAAAATATTATTTAGAATTAGAAAATCTAATAATGTAATTCTTTTTTAAAATAAAAGATTAAAAGGGAAAATGTATTTAAATCTTTTAAAAGTTGCAGAAAGCATCAACCAATAATAATAAAATATCTTACAAAAAATAAGAACAGAAAGGAACTCTAATTTGATAATACCAAAAACTTAGAGTAAAAATCATATTTTGGTGTAATATGCTTTAAATTTTTTTTAATTTAGGAAGAGGAATATGTTTGCCATATTGTACTCCATGCCACCCATTGATTTACTGTTTTACATAATGAAATACTGTATGTGCACAAATAAACTTATAAAAATCAACTTTATCTTAATAGATTCTCTATCCTGTCTTCAGGATCCAGACATCTTCCTTAGTTTCTATGCAGATATTTCTCTGTGTTTGATCCAAGGAATGACTTTTATAACACTATCCATGCTGTTTTTATAATACTGCATGGAGCTCTATGTTATTTAATGAGGCATTTCTCTTAATCAATCTAAGAAGCTCTAAAATGTTTTCATGCTGTGCACAAAGATGAGAGTTTATATAATACACTTGGCTATAAATTTCTTCTATTTTCATCCTTATATAAATTAATAGATTTGGTAAGTTGGTGATCTCCTTAGTAACTAGCTCACATCTTGTTTGCCAGGATTTAGGTGGGCTATTGAGAAAAGCATTCACATATCAATAAAGTTTGAAAAAATATTCTAATCACATGGATTCCCTTTCTGTTTCACTACTCTCCAAAAGAAAATAATATAGAAATCCATGATTTTGTTTGATTTTTGAATTCTACATAGATCTTAGTGGTTTAATTATAAATATCTTCCCGGTTGATTTTGTTTTAATGGAAAACATTTTAGTAGGAAAGCATGGGGCAATGCAGCTATTGATTCCTTCATCTCAAACCATGAAAATGAGAAAGACATCCAAGTCTGACAGATATACAGTTTTAGATTGTACACAATGCAACAGACTCAGCTGTGTAGTAATGACCAGCATGCTGAGCTAAGTTCCCACTGATCTGGTTCACTCATCCACAAATGGAAACGTGCTAATGTAAGAACTAATGTTGCTTTTGTTTCATCTTCATTCTTACTTGCTGATGAAGCTTTAGTTCACATATCCTTAACTTATCACATAATGAAAGATAGAAAACTTATTCGAATGTTGGTTCTCTCGTGTCTGATTCAAATGATTTTCTGAAACATTGCTGTTAAGACCTGAGTAGAGGTGCCATTGGGGAATTTCTGTACTTTCCAATAAGGAGTAGAAGTTAACTAAAATTAGACTTTTTATGTGTAATTTAGGCTTAATTCATCATAAGGATGGAACAATCAAAACATAAAGGCAGATTATATTTTGAGTACACAAAAATAGCAAATGGACAGCGAATTTTTTAATAGCATTTATTTTGTCAAATTTCACACTGTGTCTTAAACTGAGGCAATGAGATTACAACCCTAATAGTTAAGCCAAGAATGCTAGTTGTAGTCAGATGATTCACTCATCATCATTAGAGTACATGCGCAGGGAATTTGATCATTGTGTTCCCAGCTGGCAGCTTTCACTAACATCTGGGTTATTAACATCAGAATCAGCAATCTAGAGAATTGTTCTTTCTAACATATCCCGCTAATCCTGGACCCAAATTAGTTCTCTTCCAAATCCACCTGCAGTAAAATCCAGCAGTCAAGCAGATTACCCTTGCACAGAGTTGCTTGAATTATATATAAGCATATATTAGGATTAAATATTTCAGAAGAATCCAGGCCTGGCTTTCTATCTGCAGACAACTTTCAGTATCATGTTTTTGGAAAGTGAAAGTCAAGATGCCAATATTCTTCACTTGTCAGTGAGAAATTTCAATGAAGATACAAAGATTCTGACTACTATTTAACCAAGTTGCTCAGAAAAAAGAGAAAGAGAGAGAGAGACAGAGAGACAGAGAGAGAGAGAGAGAGAGAGAGAGACAGAGACATTTTCCTCATATCCTCAATCACAACAAGAATCTTTTCATAAATATTTGAACAGTTTTGAAACAGTTTGCTTGCATGGAATATACTCATAGAAGACATAAGTGGCAGTTCTGCCACTGTTTGAACATCTAGGTCCTGAAGATGGTTTCTGCCTTGCTCTTTAACCAGTGTAAGGAAATTTTACAATGAAGTGAAAGGAAGCTAAAGTTCCTGTGATTAATCTAATTATATCAGTCATCTTACTTTACTTTCCAATCATTAAAATAATTTGATGCCAGATCATTTAAAAATGAAATTTCTCACGTGGGTTCTCAAAATTTAATTGGTTCTTCCTGTTGCAATGTGAACTCTCTGGGGGAGGGAGAATACAATGTAACATACCCATATGCAAATAATTTCAGATTCATGGTGAGAAACCAATATGGGTTTTCTTTCTAAAAACCTTGTAACATGGTGGCTTTATTGTGATTTTTCTCTGATTGTGTATCCCTTACACAGAACCACAGATCACGTTAACAGTTATTCAGGAAAAGAGCAATTAGTTTAGAATTAAGCTCTACATCCTCTATTCAGTTCCCCTCTCACCAGCTGACACCAGCACACATCTTTTAACTGGCACCAGCACACTCAACTTGAGCCACAAATTAGTTATTTTTCTGCTATAGACCCTTGTCTTCCTACCAATATGTCTTTTTGTTTTTTAAAGATGTAGGGTACAAATGAGGGTTAGGTATTCAAATAGTCACTGTACAGGTAAAGTTTGGGCCTCATTTTGGTCCCCCCTTACCTGGTTTGAGATTAATAAGTGTTGATTAAAACATCAGGTGAGAACATTTCTGTTGCTGTTGTTGTGATTATCAGTACAGATACCAGGGCCCAAGCCACAGAATCAATAGCCCAGATGATAGAGCCCTGGAACCCTGCAGCTCCCTCTCTCCTGCTCTCTGCTTTGAATCTTAGGTTGTTGGTCAGGCTCTGGTCACTAGGCATCTGAAAATCTCTGAAACATACCTGCTTGAAGAAGAGTACAATCTTGGTTATTTTAACCTATATTAAGCATAATCATATGACAATTTCTAAAATGACTTATTTTTTGACCTTCCAAAAAGTGTATTGTACTCCTCAATACTTTGGACAGAGTATCTTCAGGCTTGAGGCAGTTAATAGATGTCCAATGAAAAAAAGTTCCTGTAAAATTGAATAAGTTTGATAAATGCGCCTACCAATATTCCTATCTAGGAGTTGTTTAGAACTTTTCTATCTTCACAGAATGAAGTTTAGAATAAGTATCTAAGGAAAAGTCTGTAATTCTTGGACTCATTTGATACACAATCCTTCCATACTAAAACACCAAGTCTTAGACGTTTATTATACAAAAAGGCCTTACAAAGCAATAGAGAAATAGACCTCAAAAGAAAATGGGACGAAGATATAAAAAAGCAACTTTTAAACAAAGACAAATAGTTTTGCCTAATAGTAATTATAAAATAAACGTTAACACAATCTTAGTTTTTTTCTATAACCAAATATTTTTTATAAATAAAAATGAATATATTGGGAAACATGTAAGCTACTAATGGAGTTGAAAATTGGTTTAAATTTACAATAGGCTGTTAGCTATACTTAACTGTGTTTAAAAAATACTTACTTTTTTACCTGTCAATTTTTAAAAGTGTTTATCTTATAAAAATAATAAGTGAGAAACTGTCGGGGGGGCACACCTCTTCAACAAGGGTACCTGCACAATGAACATTTGTATACCTAACCCTGAATTGTACCCCATACATTTAAAATAAAAAATACCTTTTTACTTGGCAATTTTTAAAAGTATTTAGCTTATAAAAATAATAAACAATATACTAAAAGTTTTCTATAAGATGGATCATTACATTAGTATAAAATAAGAATAATTTAAATATCCCACAAAACAAGATTGGTTAAATAAATTATGGCAAATAGGTATCATGAAATTCTAGTCATTCATTAGAAAATCACATCAAGTGAATATTTGTTTACATGGAAGTCTTATTGAGAAAAATTATAAAGCAAGAATTCAAAGTATTAAACACTATGCAGAGCGTAACTGTGTGCATGTTCCTATGATTGTATTATGTGAAAAGTGTGTGCGCATGTGTGTATATATATATGCACATATATATTATGTGTAAGTGTATGTGTGTGTGTGGATATGTATATATGAGAAGGAACAAAAAAACAAAATTTATTTATTAAAAGTTGTGTATTTATTCTTACATGTTTAAACTTCAACCACCTTCAAAGTATTCTCTGTTTGATGCGACACACCTATCGAGATGCATTTTCCGCTGCTCAAAAAAATTTTTAAAATCGTCCTTCTTATACCTTTTAGTGTTTCTGCCACTTTCTGTTTCACCTGTTCCACATTGGAAAAACGTTGCCCTTTGAGGACTTTTTTTATCCAGGAAGACAAAAAAATAAAAATAAAAAATAAAATAAAATCACTCTGAGCCGGGCTCGGTGGCTCAGCCTGTAATCCCACGCCTTGGGAGGCTGAGGTGAGTGGATTGCCTGAGCCCGCGGGTTCGAGACCCGCCTGGGCAAGCGAGACCTCATCTCTACAATAAATCAAAAAAACTAGCTGGTCGTGGTAGTGCGCGCCTGTAATTCCAGCTACTTGGAAGGCTGAAGCGGAAGGATCGCCGGAGCCCAGCAGGTCGAGGCTGCGGTGGCTGGGAGCGGCCACTGCACTCCAGTCTGGGCAACAGAGTGAGACTCCAACTCAAAAAAAAAAAAAAAAATCACTCTGGTGGAGATTGGGTGAATAGGGAGAGTAAGGCATGGGGGTCATGCTGTTTTTATTGAAAAACTGTTGAATACCCAACATGATGTGGCAGCAGGTACATTGTCATGGTGAAAGAACCAGTCACTTGTTTGCCACAGAAAAATTCACTGAAGCCCAGTGCAGCCTGTCATAATGTTAACTGGTACACTGATAGTGTTGGGTTCCTAGAATGCTTACCTAGTGGGGAAAGCCTGTACTACAAGGGGCCTGCCTTCCAAAAAATAATTCCAGGGTTTTTTGGGGCCCCCCTTGTATATAAACATACACAGATGTATGTGTTTATATACAGATAAAAAGTACAGATACACAAATTTTTAGTGGCAAGAAATATAATCACTAATATGTTGGCAATAATTGAGTGATGGGGTCTTAGATGTTGAATTTAATCTCCTAATTTAGTTGCATTTCCAAAATGTTCACTAATGAAATGAATAATTGTTATCAGAATAAAGTCATTTAATTTTTCTTCAAGCTACTCCAATTTGCAAGACTTTTGTGGCTCTTCTGGGCAGTTAAAATCTTTCTTCCATCCAAGACACTGTATTCATATTTCATGCAGATATCAAAATACATTTGCTAGACTGATTCAACCACCAGATTCTGAGCTGTGAAGAGTGGGGCTGTGATCAGACCACCTGTCTATTCTCAGGTATTGGCACAGTGCTTGACTCATACTAGCACTAATAATAGTTTTTGAAACAAATGAACAAATAAATGATAAAACAAGTTTGACCAAATGCATAAAAAGAGAACTGAAATTGTTCTGATTAGGTTTAATCATCAAAAACTACTTCAAGCTAAATGCTACAGGTATTTAATGCATTTATACCTTTCAAATTAAAATACCTCCTCAAGAACCATGCACATTGTGAGCCTTCAATTAGTATTGACTGAGATAATTCTATGAGAGGCATGAGTTATACTAGTAAATGACAGAGATAATCGCGATTTAAATCATGTTTCTAAATGATAACCTGCAAGTGAATCTGTTGCATAGCAATTCTATTTTAGAGACAAGAATTGGGCCTAGGCTTTTAAATAATTTTTTAAAAGCCCATTTAAAATAAGTAAATCTGCAGAATATTGCACTTTGAAACATGTTTATATTCATTCCAGCATCATAACGTAAAATCATAGATCATTTGTATATTCTTAAAATAGTAACAGATTTAATAGTTATAATATGCTATATTAGATCACCTAATCACTACTATTTATACATGTTGAAATTTGAAAATTGAATAAAATATTTTCTTTCCCCTTTTTGTAAAGCCTAATCTTGACAAATATAATATTAATTATAGCAAATATTTGCCTTCCTCATCAATCTGTTTGACCAGGACCATGCTAACTAATTTACATGTTCTTGCAATCATGAGGAAAATGTGATACAAAAAGTGTAATTTCATCTGGGTGGAACAAATGCTACTTTGTAGAACCGAGGCAGTTGATATCAGAATCTGTGATTTTCTTTTCTTTTTTTTTTTCTTTCTTTTTTCAATTTTATTTCAAAGATGTAGGGTACAATTTAAGATTGGGTATACAAGTGGTCATTGTGTAGGTAAAGTTTGGACCTCTCTTTGGTCCCTTTGGTCCCAACTTCACCTGATCTGAGATCAGATACCCTTATTAATGTTATGTGTACTCCGTCTCCCCTGGCAATTTCTTGCTACTGTCAATCTCTTTCTTATTGTATTATGACAAATGTTCAGGATCCAATTATGAGTGAGACTATGTGGTACTCAGTCCTTTGTTTCTGTGATAGATCACTGAGTATTATGGACTCTAAATTCACCCACGTTGCTGTGAAGTTCATACTTTTGTCCTTCTTTCAGATGTCTGTGTTACTTTCAATAATGAATATGTACCACATTTTTTTTATCCAGTCCACTTTTGATTGGCAGCACAGTTGGTTCCATGTTTTTGCTATTGTGAATAATGCTGCAATAAACATGTATGTTTAGGTATCTTTTTTTGTAGAATGATTTAAGGTCCTCTGGGTATATTCCCAGAAGGAGGATTGCTGGGTTGTGTGGTATGTTGATTTTAAGGTTTTTAAGGAATCGATACACTGTTTTCCACAGAGGTTATACTAGTTTACACTTCTACCAACAGTGTAGAAGTGTTCCTTTGCCCCCACGTCCTCTCCAGCATCTGTTGTCTTTCGAGTTATCAACGATGGCCATCCCGACTGGAGTTAGGTGGAATCTCAATGTGGTTTTGGTTTGCATTTTTCTAATGATTAGTGAGACTGAGCACTTTTTCATGTGTCCGTTGGTTGCTCATATGTATACTTTTGGGAAGTGTTTATTCATATATTTTGTCCACTTTTTAATAGGCTGTTTGTTTTCATTCCTTTCAGGACATTTGTGTTCCTTGTAGATCCTGGATGTTAGACCTTTGTCAGATTTACAGTTGACAATTATTTTTTTCCCATTCTGTGGGCTGTCTCCCCACTATCTTGATAGTTTCTTTGGCTTTGAAGAAGTTTTTCAGTTTGATGAGGTACCCCTTGTTTAACTTATCTTTTCTGGCATGGGAATTTGGGGTTTTGATGTGGAATTGGTTGCCTATTTTAATTTCCAAAAGGCTGTCTCCTGCATTCTAAGATTCTTATAGTTTGAGGTTTACATTTAGGTCTTTGACACATTTAGAGTTATTTTTGTGTATGGTGATAGGTAGGGGTCCTATTTCAATTTTATGCATGTAGTCACCCAGTTTTCCTGTCATCATTTACTGAATAGGTTTCCCTCTCCCCAGAGGTTGTTAATGGAACTTTGTTGAAGAAGAGTTGGTTGAGAAATTGAGGTTTTGCTTCTGGAATCTCTATTGTGTTCCATTGATCTATATGCCTGTTCTTGAACCAATATCAGGCTGTTTTGATTATTGTAGTGTTGTAATAAAGCTTAAAGCCTGGAAGTGTGATATCTCTTGCTTTGTTTCTTTTGCTGAGAATTGTTTTGGCTATTCATGGTAATTTATGTTTCCATATTAGTTTCTGTATTGTCATTTCCAGGTCTGAGAAGAATGATGTTGGTAATGTAATGGGTATAGCATTGAATCTGAAAATTGTCTTTGGTAAGATGAATATTTTAACAATGTTGATTCTGCCTGTCCATAAGCATGGAATATTTTTCCGTGTGTGTGTGTGTGTGTGTGTGTGTCTTCTTTGATTTCTTTGAGTGGTGTTTTGTAGTTTTCATTGTAAAGATCTTTTACTTCTCTGGTTAGAAGGATGCTCAGGTATTTAATTTTTGTGTGTATGTGGCTACTGTGAATAGGATTGTGCTTTTTATTTGTTACTTTGCCTGTTCTTGGTGTATAAGAATGAGACTATCGTTTTTACAGTTATATTATTCACTGAGACTTTTCTAAAGTTCTTTATCAGTGTGAGAAGGTTTTTGACAGATTCCCTTGGATTTTCAAGGTATAGGATCATATTACCAGCAAAGAGGGATAACTTCCTCTTTTCCTGTTTGGATACCCCTGTTTCCTTCCCTTGTCTGATTGCTCTAGCTGGAACTTCCAACATGATGTTGAAAAGGAAGAGTGAAAGAGGGTAGCCTTGTCTTGTTATGGTTTTCAGGTGAAATACTTCCAATATCTGTCCATTTAGCAACATGTTGGCTGTGGGTTTATCATAGATGGATTTTACTATTTTTAGGTATGTTCCCTCTATGCCCAGGGGTTCAAGGATTTTTATCAAGTATGTTGCATTTTATCAAAAGCTTTTTCTGCATCTAATGATATAAACATTTAGGTCTTGTTTTTATATCTGTTGATGTATTTAATTACATTTATGGTCTTGTGGATGTTGAACCAGCCTTGCATTCTGGGAGTGAAGCCTATTTAGTCATGGTGGATGATTTTTGAGATGTGTTGTTGGATCTGATTTGCTAGAATCTTGTTGAGTATTTGTGAATCTTTGTTTACAGATGTGTTCTCTTTATTGTTGGATCTTTAGCCAGTTTGGTTAACGGTGTGATGTGCTTCATAAAATGATTTGGGGAGCATTCCATCTTTCTCAATTGCCTGGAATACTTTCATTAGTATTAGTATCAGCTCCTCCTTGTAAGTTTTTCAGAATTTCACTGGAAATTCATCTGGTCCAGGGTTTTTTTTTTTTTTTCCTTATGACAGAATCAATTTCCTGGGTTGTTATTGGTCTAGTTAATTCTCTATTTCTTCTTGTAGATTTCTTACCTGAAAGTGTGCATGGTAGTTTCTGATAATCTTTTGTATTTCTTTGGGGTCAGTTGTGACTTGATCTTTTGCATTTCTGATTGTGTTTATTTGGACTTTTTCTTGGTCATTCTGGCTAGGGGGCCATCAACCTTGTTTATCCTTTCAAAGAACCAGCTTTTTGTTTTATTGATCTTTTTCATCATATTTTTGTCTTCCATGTTCTGTATTTGAGCTTTTACTTTAATGATCTGGGTTATTCTGTTATATCTCTATGAACACACATCAAGAAAATAGAAAGTTCACAAGTCAACAACCTAACAAATCAGCTAAGAGAGTTGGAAAAGTAAGACTACCCAGGTTGTTGACTTGTGAACTTTCTATTTTCTTGATGTTTGTTCATAGAGATATAAAACCACTCTTAGTAAGGTTTTCTTGGCATCCCAGAGGTTTAGTCAAGTGTTTCTTCATTTTCATTTGCTTCCAGAAATCTTTTAATTTCTGTTTTGATTTCTGTGTTGACCCAGAGTTGTTCAGATTCATGCTGTCTAGTATCCATATCTTTGTGAGTTTGGCAAAATTTTGTCAGTGGTGATATTTATTTTTATTCCACTGTGGTCTGAGAAGGTGTATGGCAGTATTTCAATCTTATGAAATTTCTTTATGCTTGATTTGTGACCAAGGATGTGGTTGATCTTGTGCATTCTATGTGGTGATGAGTAGAATATATATCCTGTGGTTGTTGGCTAGAGTATTCTGTAGGTATCTATTAAGTCCATTTAGTCAAGCATCAAATTGAGGTTTCAGATCTCTTTGTTGATTTTTTGCCTCAATGATCTATCTAGAGTTGTTAGTGGAGTGTTTAAGTACCCAGTAATAATAGTGTTAGAACCAATATCTTTTTTTTAGTTTACTTAGTAGTTGCTTTATAAAAGCTGGTGCTTTTGTGTTGGGTGCATGTATGTTTAGAATAGATATTTCTTGTTCATGGATTGACCCTTTTATCATTATGCAGTGTCCTTTCATATCTTATTTAAATTTTTGATAGCTTAAAGGTTGTTTTGTCTGATATTAAGATCATGACTCCTTCCTTTTTTGTGATCCATTCACCTGAAAATTTGTTTTCCATCTTCTAATTTTGAGTCTGAGAGCCTTCTTTGTAGTAGATGTGCCTCCTGAAGACAGAAAATTATTGAAACAATTTTTTTTATCCAGTTTGCCATTCATTGGTGCATTAAATCCATTCATTTTCAGGCTGACTACTGAAATGCAAGAATTTGTCTCTTTCATAAGGCTCTTATAAAGCTGTTTTGTTTTATTTCAGCTTCTGTAGCAATATATGTTTATGTTTATTTTTGAGGGTGTGCTATGTGTTCTGCTGCTTCTGCCTTTGTTGGTGATCTTACGAAGTATATGGTCTTGCTTTTGTTTCTTTTTTCTTCTGTGAATGGCACCTTTTTAAGCATGTCCTATAGAGTTGATCTGGAAGCTGCATATTCTTTTGGGGATTGGATGTCTGGGAAGAATTTTAATTCTCCATCACTGAAGAAGCTTAGTTTGGCTAGGAAAGGGGCCTCTGGCCTTTGCCCTGCCCTTCTAATCTCTTTTGCTCAGTGCTAGGGGTGAGGGGAGTCAGTTAGGCATTCACCAGCCTCCTTCTTGGTCAGATCCACCGTATGTGTCTATCACTCAACAGCTGGCTCAGTACAGAAGATGGATCTTCTAGAGCTCTGTATCCGCCATTACCCACCAGGGCTTGTGCCCTGGGGGCAATGTTCTCTGAGGTCCCAAAGCAATGCTCGGATCACCCCCTGGTCTCAAGATGCAGGTCTGCTCTACCACAGAGGCTGCCCTGGTGCATTTCTCTGCAGAAGCTTTATAGTGGCTGCTCAGTTTCTCTGTGCAGGTTGCTGTTCCTGCTGCAAATTGGGTAAGGAAAGATAGCTTCCTTCTCAGCAAGTACTACAGTCTTTGGGTATCAGGTCCCAGTGGCAGGGCCCTGCAGCCCAGCCTGATAACTCTGGAGGCAGTGGCAGTGAGTCCAGGCTTGGTGTGGCCTCTCTCTGCTGTTTCCTTGGGTCTCTGTATTTGGCTCCCTCACTGTGCTCCCTCCATGGTCCTTGCTGCTAGCATTTGGCTCAGTGCCAGGGTGGTAAGAACTGCAGTAGCTCTGGTGGCTTTTTCCTGGGAAACGCTTAACTAACTTTGCAAAATGGCACTGTTTCTGTTCTCTTGGAAGTGCTAAGGTCCAAGGAGAGTGGTTGTGGCACCAGCAGTTTCACCTAGAGAGCCCAGGCTCTTGCTCCCTAAGTCCCCACTCAGTCAGTCTCTCACACACCCACTTACACACAGACATGCATACAGAATCATCCATACATTCACTCACACACACACACAGGGACTCTGAATCTGTGCCTTTAAATGCAATGCTAAGGGGAGAAAAATTATCAAGGCCAGAAAAAATCTCCACTTAATGGAAAATATTCAATCTGTGCATTCCATGTCAACTAGTAAATGTTTTTATATACTTAGGAATTAATGCTTTCAGTTTCAAAAAGTATTTGTATATTTTTAAATGATATATATATAACATCATGATTAATTAATTAAATGAAAGGTGTTTTTGATTCCCTGTGATATAGTGACATATAAACTATGGATGATATATTAAAATACATATTTCAAGAAAATAACCTTATGTAAAATTTAAGGATATATGCTTTTTTGTATATCAAGATAATGCATATTCTAAATAAAATAAAATGTATATATTAAATATTTTAGAATTTTAAAAATTTCCAGTATCACATTCAGAAAATATTGTTTCACTATAGTTACTGAAAAAGATAGACAATAACGGTCACTAGATGTTAATTTTTAAAATAAGATAAAATTTATCTCAGCAAAAATAATCCTAAGACCTAAAAACAAGATCAAAGTCACTATTATTACTTTACTAGAAAAATATTTACTTCTAAATAGGACTAGATGTAATAGACATCCGGATGCATCCAAAAGAATTGGTAAGCATCCTGCTTTTGTTGTGACTACTAGTCTCCTACACCAGACTGGAAGGGGGGTTATGACGGCCATGGAGTCTCTTAGAATGTATTTCTGAAAGTATTGCAAGCCAAGTCAAATTTGACATCATGCACAATATATAACAGAATCTGTAATCTGGTGAACATTTCCAGAAACCTGAGGACAGCTCCCTTTCCCAAATGAAAACATTTTAGATATTTTAAGAAAACTGTCTTTTGCATTTTGGTTTTTTTAATAATCATTAAAGATATTCACCAGGGTTTATTAAAAGAGCAAGAGTGAGAAAATAGTTAAAGATACCCAACACGGAAAAGTGTTGAAAAAGATATGGCGCTTTCCCTGCTGCCGCCAAGTCACGCGGAGGCATAGGCGCGGGTGGGTTCAAGATTCGGCATCTCCAGTAATCCACTGCCATGGCGGAGGAAGGCATTACTGTTGGAGGTGTAATGGACGTGAACACTGCTTTTCAAGAGGTGCTGAAAACCACCCTCATCCACAACGGCCTAGCGCTTGGAATTCGCGAAGCCGCCAAAGTCTTAAGACAAGCGCCAGGCCCATCTCTGTGTGTTTATATCTAACTGTGATGAACCTATGTATGTCAAGTTGGTGAAGGCCCTTTATGCTGAACACCAAATCAGCCTAATTAAGGTTGATGACAACAAGAAACTAGGGGAATGGGTAGGCCTGTGTAAAATCGACAGAGGGGAAACCCCGGAACGTGGTTGGTTGCAGTTGTGTAGTAGTTAAGGACTATGGCAAAGAATCTCAGATCAAGGATGTCATCAAAGAGTACTTCAAATGCTAGAAATGAAGAAATAAAACGTTGGCTCATGTTCTTCAAAAAAAAAAGAAGAAAGAAAGAAAAAGATATGGTACATCAATATACTGAAAAATTATGTATGAGTCTATGTAAACCTCTCTAAAATAATTTTAATGACAGAAAAATACTTATCACATAAAAATTCCAAATACATATCATGTAATTTTTTTAGATGTGTTGAATTTCATCCTCAGTCCTAGCAGTCAGCCTTGCCACTATGGTCACCAGTTACCTTTCCCAGATGAAAAATATATAAAATTCCCTGGAAGATGAAGAGGATAACAAAGAAGAAATGAGGCAGGAATTGTAGACATATAGTCAGTTCATTTATATAATTTACAAATCCTGCACACCAGCCTTCAAGTGGACACTATCAAGTACACACTTTAGCTATATTAAAAATGTTCACCCATCATAGACTTCCAAATTTGCTAATATATGTTTGAGTGTGGAAGACTTATATTTATAAATTCCTTAACTATTAAATATACAAAACTATATCTCAAAACATCATCTAAATTTACAGGAACTTTTTCTTTGTTTAAGAGGGAAAAAACTATTAATACAGACCAGTGTGGTCCAGGAAGAAACTGAAGCAGAAAATTGAGCATTATCAAAAGTCTTGCTTTGCAACAACCCCCTTGGGTCCCCTCTCACTGTGGGAGCTTTTCTGTCTTCTCAATAAATCCTGCTTTCTCAAAAAAAAATTTTTTTTTGCTTTCAGCCTAGCAAAGTCTGACACTTGGTTTTGCTAGTGTTTGGGGGATGGATATTGATTCACATTCACGAAGTTCCTGAGAAACAAATGGTTAAAACTATTGTTAATCAATTTATTACAAGGGAAATATGGATGTCAGATGGATTGGACATTCATATTAGTCTGAGTGGATTCTCTCTCTGACACCAGTTAAGTAGGAATCCTATTGATTATGAGTTGGCTTGGTGAGCCTGAATTATGATTACAACTATCTCTGCTTCAATATATAAAAACTCCAGCTCAGCCAGCATTAAAGGCTTTGTGCCTCCATCTCACTTAGAGGAATGCGGCTGAGAGGGACTCAAGACATAGGCTTTGACTGAGCAACTCTTCTATGGTTATTACATAGAAGGATGGGTATGGCCAAGATGGTTTATCTGGTTTCCTTCCCCCCTCTTTATTTTCTCTTTACTGATTAGCCAACTGCCAACAAACATGTAAACATTTGTTTGAAATTTTTCTTGAGATAAGCTTATACCATCAGTCTACTTTTTACGTATATTTTTATCTGGAGGCATTAAGTACTGAGTTTTTGAAGTTTTATTTTTAATTATTATGGATGCATATTATTTGTACATGTTTTTGTGGTACATGTGATGTTTTGATACAGGCACACATGTGGAATGACCAAATCAGGGTAACTAAGTTATCCACCACCTCAGGAATTCATCATTTCTTTGTGTTAGGAACATTCTAATGACATTTTTCTAGTTATACAATAAATTACTTCTAGCTAGAGTTGCCTCATTGTGTGATCAAATACTATATGTTATTCACTTTATCTAACTATATTTTTTTATCCATTTTTAAACTCAGTGATCAGAAGACAAGTTCTTTTTTTTTTTTTTTTTTTTTTTTGTGTTGGAGTCTCACTCTGTCACCCAGACTGGAGTGCAGTGGCCACTCCCGGCCACTGCAGCCTCTACCTGCTGGGCTCCAGCGATCCTTCCGCCTCAGCCTTCCAAGTAGCCGGAATTACAGGTGGACACTACCACACCTGGCTAATTTTTTTTGATTTATTGTAGACATGAGTCTCACCAAGTTGCCCAGGCGGGTCTCGAACCCGCGGGCTCAGGCAATCCACTCACCTCAGCCTCCCAAAGCGCAGGATTACAGGCTGAGCCACTGAGCCCGGCTAGAAGACAAGTTCTAATTCTGCCCACAGATTATATTATACTAGTAAAAATTGAGTATTCTTTATCCAAAATGCTTGGAATCAGATTTTGGATATATTTGAATTCAGAATATCTTAGAATATTTTCTTATATATAATCTATCTTAAAAGTAAGGCCCATCTCTACATGTAAGATTTATTTGTATTCCATATACATATAGCCTGAAGTTAATTTTATACAGTATTGTAAAAAAATTTTGTGCATGAAACAAAGTCTGTGTACATTGAACCACCAGATTGCAAAGGTGTCAGGTTTAAGGTTTTTCACTTGTGGCACTCAAAAAGTTTCAGATTTAAGAGCATATTGGATTTTAGATTTTCAGATTAAGGATGCTTAACTCATATATTGTATTATGTGAATATTTATCAGGGATAATATATTATGTTTATAGTCAAACAAAAATTATATTTTAGACAAAATATTTACAAATAAAATCTGATCTCATTAAAAAGATTAATATTAACATACAGTTTCTGAAGTTGAATAAACTGCTTTTTATAAGTTCTAGTCAATTCAGTAATCAGGGTTATCCCTTCCTAGGTGTGAATACCATACTTCTCTCAATACAGCCCTAGGTTTTAATTTCACTTTTATTTTATGTGTAGTGTTCTGCTACTCACTTTTCTTAAAAAGATCACTTATTCTTTCTATCTAAACATTTGAAATAATTATTTTGTATTAATTCTCCACAGCACTCAAATTCACTTGTTATTTCTAGGACTTCCTTTTAAAGCTAAGTTCTTTGTCAACGTACCAGGAATTTTAGCTTGGGAGTGAGCCACAACTGGGCACTGGTGTAATTGCACTATGCTCAAATCAACTTAACAGTGGAAGCTATTTGAGTCTCATTCATTCTGAAGTCTGATTTTCAATTCTGGTGTGCCAATGGTGGCTCTTTTGCGTATTGTGAGAGCTTGTTGTCAGCTAGTATTTTAACTCAGAGAAAGGAAAAACTATGAAACAATTATATTAAAATTTGGCTGCAGAGGTAACTAATTACTTTTTCATCTGAGAATTTGAAAGTAACTTGCTAGATGTTGTTAATAAAGCTCAGAGTTCCCCCCAGGAGATTTGAATTCAGAGTGCATACCTTTGAATGCTATTGATATGTTAGAATCAGTATTTACTCAGTTTCACTTCAGCCTAACACTTGCATCAAGTATTGAGGATCTCTACAAATCAGTGCTGCTACTTGTACCTCATGTAAGAAATTAAATAATATCCTTGTCTGAACAAGACCAGGGAGACCTGTGTCTTAAGTATTTAAGGTGAAATATAAAACTAAGAAACTGTGTCAGACTGAATTCAACACTTTTTTGTTCAAGAAGAAACTGTCTTCCTACTGTGTCCACTGCCACTTTGAGAAGATGAGTGATGCTATTAAAGACCAACAAAGACCATTTGCTTTTTTCTAACTCAATTATTAAATGGTCCGTTACAAGACTGCCTTTTATTCTCTCGTAGCAGGTGTTTCAGACTCAAATAATGAGCCTTATGGTGTAGGCATTGCATCTTTAATTCCAACTAATTCCAACTAAAAATTGGACTCCCACCCAGTTGGGCAGAAGTGGTAATTGACTAGTGACTCAGACAGGACAAAGGACTTTTGTGACTCAGCCATGACTTAATGCTGAGATTCTTATAACCAATCAACTATTTTTAGCAATTTTAAGAGAACAGTCCATGAAAGTATACTCCTGCTGGTATTGAAATGACAATTCTGCTAGTTAAAAGAAAGATTTTGACTATCTGTGTACAACCTCAAAATATCTGAATGGAAAGGGAGATATTCATTCACTGGTGATTTATGGTCTCCTATGGAGAAAATATCCAGATAAAATTTGTTTCACTCTTCTTCTGAGTATTGAGGCATTATAGGGTACCTTTTTACTAACCAATTGGCTACTTGGTTAGTAAAACAACTATAACACTCAATCTTGTAATCTTAGTAAGCTGGAATGTAAAATTTTATGAGAAAACTTTTATTAAATTATGTAATTGTTTTTTTTTTTTAAAGAAAACTCAAAGAGGGTAAATCCAATGATTTAAAATTTCCTACAGGAAGAGGAAGTGGAGTAAGATGGCAGAATAGAGCCCTCCAGCGATTGTCTTACCACAGAGACTCCAAACTGATCAACTATCCGTGCAAGAAACCATTTTCATAAGAATCAAAAATAAAATCAGAGGAGTAATCACAGTACATGGTTTGAAAATAATATCAAGGAAAGAAGCACTAAAGTGGGTAGAAAAGACAGTCTTGCTTTGCCAACATCACCCTTCTCCCAACCTTAGGCAACCCAGCATGGAGAGACTCCTGATTGGAGAAAGAGAGGGAAGACAGTAAGAGACCCTGCCTCGTAAGCCAGGGAATTCTTTCTTCTATTACTAAGTCCACCAAGATAGTGTATTTAGGAGTCTGCAAGATTCACAGTTCTTCTGTGCTTAGGGTCTTCCAAGTGCTGAAAGAGCTTCAATAACCACAGATTTAGGTTATAACACTCAATCTTGTAGAATTTGTGAAAAGTCTTCTCAAGAAGAATGGACATAAACAAGCCTAGACTGCAAAGATTAAAATAAATATCTAACACTTCAATTCCCAGACATTGATAAGTGTTACTAAAAGCCAAGAGCATCCAGGAAAATATAAACTCGCAAAATGAAATTAATAAGGCACCAGTGACCAATCTTGGAATAATAGAGATATGGGAACTTTCAAACAGAAAATTCAAAATAACTGTCTTGAGGACGCTCAGTAAACTTCACAATAGTACAGAGAAAGGATTCAGAAGTCTACCATAGAAATGCAACAATGAGATTAAAATAGTTTTTTTTTAAAAAGTAGAAACTTTGGAGCTGAAAAAGTCAGTTGACATTGAAAAATGCATGAAAGTTTTACAACAGAAAAATGGACCTAGTAGAAGATAGATTTAGTGAGTTGGAAGACAAGTTGTTCTTGGTCCTAAGCCAGGAAAAGTCAGAACCAGTGAGAAGTCCATACTTCACTAGTATATAGACCATTTGTGTACCTAATCCTGACTTGTACCCTACCTTTTTAAAGTAAAATAAAGAGGGGACAATACAAATTTAGAAAAAAATAGAAAATACCTATAAAATACAGAAAATAGCCTCAAAAAGGCAAATCTTAGAGTTATGGACCTTAAGAGGAGGCAGAGAGAGAGAGAGAGAGAGAGAGAGAGAGAGAGAGAGAGAGATTAGGTAGAAAGTTTAATGTAAAGAAGTAATGACAGAGAATATTTTAAACTTAGAGAAAAACATAAATATCAAAGTTTAAGAAGATCAGACAGTACAGAACAGATTTAACTCAAATAAGACTATCTCTAGCCACATAATATTCAAATTCTTAAAGGTCAAGGATAAATAATTCTAAAAACAGCAGAAGAAAAGGAGCAAATAACATAGAAAAGATCTTTGATACATCTGGCAGCAGACTACTTCATGGAAATTTTACAGGCCAGGAGGGAGTAGGATGACATATTCAACGTACTGAAAAAAAAATTCTTCAATCCTGAAATATTATATCCAGCAAATTACTTTTCAAGAGTGAAGGAGAAATAGAGACTTTCCCAGACAAGCAAAAGCTGAATAATTCTGTCAGTCATCAGACATTTCTTATAAGAAGTACTAAAGGAAGTTCTTCAGAATGAAAGAAAATGGCATTAATAAGCCACAAGATATCATCAAAAGGTATAAAACTCACTGATAATAGTAAACACAAAGACAAATGCAGACTACTGTAACACTAAATGTGGTGTGTAAACCACTCATATCTTTAGTAGGAAGACTAAAAGACAAATAACAGCAAAAATTTGTAAGAGATAGACAATATAAAAATATATAATTAAAAGCAAAAAATTGGGGGATGGAGTTAAAGAGTAAAGCTTTTTATCTTATTTGTTTGGGTTTTTTGTAGTCAGAGTTAAATTATTATCAGTTTAAAATAACTGGTTATAAAATGCTATTTGGTTACCACATGGTAACCACAAAACAACTACCAATTATAGATGCACAAAAAATAAAAATTAAAACATATAACTAGAAAAAACCTCACTCACTTTTACACCAGGGAAGACAAGAACAAAAGAAAGGACGAAAGGGCCAACCTCACAATCACAAAATAGATAACAAAATGGCAGTAATACTATTAAATGTGTGGACTCAATTCTCCAGTCAAAGAACATATAGTGGCCAAATGAATACAGATAGAATAATCATATGTTGCCTACAAGAAACACATATCACCTTAAAGACACACATAGACTAAAATTTAAAAAATAGAAAAAAAATTCAAAGAAATAAACCAAGAAAGAGCAGAAGTGGCTTTATTTATCCAAGACAAAATAGATTTTAAGGCACAATTGTAAAAGTAGACAAAAAATCATTATACAATACTAAAAGAGTCAATCCAACAAGAGGATAATTTTGTGAATATGAGAATATAATTGGGGGACTCCAAAAAATATGAGGATATGGAGGGGCAAAAATATCAAAATTTACTTGTTAAAAATTGTGTATTTATTCTTACACTTTTAAGCTTCAATCACCTTCAAAGTACCCTCCATATGATGCAATATACCTATCAAGATGCTGCTTTTTTCACAACTCACAACAGTTTTTGTACTCATAAAATTTGATACATTTTAGTACTTCTGCTGTTTTTTATTTCACTTTTCCACATTAACAAAACATTTCCCTTTGAGAACTTTTTTCATCCAGGGAAACAAACAACAACAAAAAAGTGACTCGGGGTGAGATGGAATGAATAAGGAGGGTAGGGCATTGGGGTAATGCTGTTTTTGGTCAAAAACTGCTGAACACTCAGTGTGGTGTGGGTAGCAGTACTTGTAAATTATTCATTATTAAATGGGCAAACACACTGAAAAAATCTCTGAAAAAATTCACTATAGCTAAACACAGCCTCCCACAACAATGCTAGCTGGTACACTGATGCTGGTAGATTCTCAGGACACTTACCTTGTAGGGGAGGCCTATACTACTAGGGGCCTGCCCTGCAAAAAAAAAATGCAGTTGGGGGGGGTTGGAGGTGTCCTTTCATATATACAACTGGAGTACTAAGATATATTTTTAAATATACTATTAGAGCTAAAAAGAGAGATAGACACTAACTGGAGTCTGTGCTGTCAGAAACTGCATGATCCTTGGTGTCAAGAGCTATGGGAGGTCCATGGTGGCTGTGAGGTCTGTTGGGGGTCTTAGCCACACCCCTAGTCCAGCAGCAAAAGGCTGAGACAGAAAGTGGTGGAAGCTATAGATGATGGTATGCATCCACCCAGCTTCAGGTGCTGTCTAAAGGAACATGTGTGGCAGCAAAGGTCAGATGCAGCCTTGTGCATGGTTATTAATATAGGACAGAACTAGAGGCAGTGACTGAGGCCAACTGTGGTGCACGAGTTTTGTTGGAGACTGCGTATGCACACCCAATTGCAAGGTTAACTTGAGATGGTTACAGGGTCAGATCAGCTGTTTGTGTGTAGGCATCAGAGTGTTCAAGCTAGAGTTATGTATGTGCAAGCAGCTACAGGAGCCAGTTGTGGCTTTTTTTCAGACATTAAAGAGTAGAGTTTACTGCTTGTAAACATGAAGCTATGGAGGCTGGTGCTGGTGGTGTGCATTTATCCGGCTAAAGGAGTTAGCTGTAGGTGCAAGGCAGTGGGGCAAGGGTCTACAGTGGGAGATGCCAGGTCATTTGCAGGCACACGCATGGTGCCTGTGCTGGGTTCCTAGGCCAGGACACAAATAACAAGAACACCTTGGGTGGCTCTGGGAAAAGAAAAGGAAAAGTAGTGGTGGCTCAAATACTTGGAGACTGCAAGGGCTGTTTTGCTGTGTCCCATAGCTGGGACACCTGTGGTGGCAGGAGTTTAAGTGGCTCTGGGGAGAGGGAAAGGAAAAGAATGTTGACTCAGGCACCTGAAGACTGCAAAGATGAAAAATTGAGGGGCCCCTAGTGGCAAAAGCTGCTGGGAATATACAGCAACTATGCTGGCTGTTGGCCTTCTCAGTGGTGGAAACTGCCGGGGTCCTCTTCAGAGCAAGTTTTGGGGTCCACAACAGTGGGCGCTGCAGTGTTCTAGGCAGTGAAAGCTGCAGGGGGTGCACAGTGTCCATGAGGGTTGTTGGGGTACTTAGAAGAAACAGGTGATCATGGGAAAAAGTGCAAGTTATGGGCTATGAAGAAGAAAAATACTACATTGCAGAGTAGGACATTGGAGACCGTGGCAACTCCACCTTATGACTGATGTGAATGCCCCATTCTTTTTTGTTTCCACCATCTCCAGACATCTTGGCTGTGCCTGTCTTTCCAGAAATCTGGGTGGGGTGAAACTAAAGCCGGTTGCTCAGGTAGTCACCCCACAATTTGGAGAAGCTGGTTTTCACCTCTATCTTTTTCTCCTTTCATGGAAGATGCACAAACCAGAAGAGTGCCCTTCCCCATGCTGAGCAGTGCCAGCCTGTGCGATGAGGTGAGGGAGGCAAAGTGAAACTGTTCTTCCTGCTCTTTATATGCTGTTAATGTTGTTTGTTGTTTTTCCCACTGTATTGCTATACCCTCTCAAGTGAACTTTTGAGCTCTTCCATGTTATTTTCTTTCTTAAATAGCTATCAAATTGTTGCTCTTTGTGGGGGAGAGGAATGCTGGGATCTCCTACTCCTCAATCTTGCTGGCATCACTCTCCGTTAATGCTTCATTTCAAGTATTTTTCTTCTTCACGACCCAGGCTTGCCATACTGATTTATAATGTTTTCTAAGTGGATAAATTATTCCAAATTATTGTATGTATTTTTCTTAATTGTGGAACTTTTTCAGTATCACTGCACAATTGCTTTGGCTTTGGTGTATCTGAACATATTGATGAGAGTAATTTTAATAAATCATCTATTTCAGAAGGGCATTCACTGGTCAAATATCACCCACAGAAGGATGTTAACATGTGTAATCACACTAGTCAAATTCTATCTACCAAGTTTTGATTGATTACTTCTAAACAACTTTGAAGGTAAGGCAAAAAAAAAAAGTAATATTTATCAAGCATAAGAACTCTGATAGGCATTAATTCTCACAACTGACCAGAAAAAGTAACTATTAAAATCCTCATTTTATAGCTGAGGAAACTGAGGCTCAGAGCACACTGATTTCTGGGTTAAGGCTAGTTGTATGGTTTGAGAATTTTCTTTAGGAGTTTCTGACTCTAAAACCTATCAATGCTCTTTATTTTAAATATGCTACATATAACACAGTTTTTAATTAGAATTGAATCGCTTTCTAATCTAGAAGAGTTAAGTTTATCAGTATATATTTTATAATCTTGTAGCACTCTACATTTTCCAATTTTAAATAAAATAACAGTAAGATGAAGAGGAGGAAGATGATAATATCCAGTGTTCAATAAACTCTAACTTGTGTGTAGGGTTTGGAACTAGAACACCTGGGTCTGTATCTGATAATGCTACCAGATATACAGGTGATCATGGGAAAATGTGCACGTTTTCTGCACTTCATTGTCTTTATCTGTAACATGAGGATAATATTATAGTGTAGCTCTAAGTTTATTCTGAGAAGTAACTGAATTTGTGTGAAAAGCAGATGAGCACTTAGAAGAACACCAGTCATAAAGTATACCCTTAATAATGGATAGTTATGTTTACCAGTGTTTGTGTCAAATACCTAATGTATGTGATCCTAGTACAGATTTAGAAACAGACCTGTCCTTTATGAAGAGTTACTAATGTGGCCTCCTTTGGGCTCCATGATTAGCTGAGGGATAACTACAGGTCATTGTACCTTCCTCCTTTTTTCTGAAGATCATTGTAATTGAATTTTGAAATCTTGGTCTTGAAGGTTATCCTAAGAGGTCTCTAAAAGTTGCCTTTAGTGCAATCCCTTTGCACATGTGAAGAACTTGGACTGCTGTCTCTGACCGAGTAGCTCTACCTCCAGCATTCTTCAAGGGATTTTCTAGAGACTTCCTCTTCTTCAACTCTACTGATTCACTTTACTCCCACTATCCAATCATTCGTCAAGCAGTGAGAGAGGAAAAAGGTGGCTATTAGTAAAAGGTTGGGGAGTAAAATACACAGAACCAAAAATGATGTAACCAGTCCAGTTCTGTGGAATACAATTACCATTGTCTTTTGTTTCCCCTCATGTCTCTGCATAAGCGTAACTTTTAGGAAATTCTTTTCTGGGCTGCATGATCAGTGAAGGACCCCCTAAATCTATTATCCTTGTGCCTTTAATTCTCCCTTGTTGTATTTTCCACACACTTCAATAAATAATTGTAAGTATACTATTTGTTTAGTGTATATCTTCCCAGTGGATTCAATATTCATAAAGGAAGGCAGATAAATTCTGCCTTGTGGACCACCACACTACCCCAATATTTAACATGTTTCCTGGCACATCCTAGGCACCAAGTAATAACCTGTTGAATGAGAATTGATCATTACGATTGAAATATTTTCCCTGCTCTCAAACTGATTTAATAAATTTTTACTTTTGTTTTTATGCAATAGTTCTGAAGCAGTCCCAATTTATCTTCTAAAAACATTCTATTTCCTGTCTGTCTTCTCTGCTTATTTTCAACATTCTTTAATTGTTTGTTTTGTTTCCTTCTTTTTTAGAGACATTGTATATTTTTTTTCCAAGCTTACATCAAAACTGCCCACTTCCTATGCACCATTGCAAGTCCCCTAAGGCTTCTCCTGTCTTTTTCACAGCCACCATTGCAGTGGCCGTTTCTGTGGGAGTTCCAATCAGCCTCATGTCGGGCAACCTGGTGGTGTCTAGATTGCACATATGCCTTTCAACTCATGGCCTTGGACTTCTTTGTTGAAAAATTGATGTAGGGCTCTAAATAAAATTATTTGCCAAAATAACTTATGGGCATACAACCTGTAGAGTAAATGCATCTCTCTTCTTTTCCCAGAGATGGTTCTAAAACATATTTCACAAGAATTATCTGAAAGTTCCACAAGTAGAGAAGCCAATTACTTACAGTGATGGCCAACTGTGTCCCTTATTGTTGATTTGATTTCAGTCCCTCCCTGCTTGGCTCTCACTGTCCCTTTCTCTCCAGTAAAATACTCATATGCATGACTTTGCTTCAGGTCTGCTTTTTGGTGAAACCAAACCTAGTAGTGACTTGGTCAGTACAACCTGCTAAAATGGCAGTTGAATACAACTAGAAACCCAAAAGCTGATAAGAAACCTATAATAATTAACACTGTCCTGCTTTTATAAGTGCTATTAACAAAGCCTTTCCACTTTTTACATTTTCTTTTTCTTTCATTGCAATATAATATATAATCTTACTTTGCTATGTAGAAGAGTCATCTTACTTATAAAAATTAGTTACACTAGGTTTTGACAGTTTATTGCTGAAGTAACAGTATAATATAAATTGTATTGTTGTTGTCCATGGATCAATCAATACAAGCACATTAAGAAAAGATTAGTTAGAACATAAGTTAGTATTGATGAGGCTTGTACACTGTCCTAATTCTCACACTTCTAAATTCTTTTTCTTTAAAGACCTTTATTAATGAATGTAGGGGACAGGGGTTATAGAGACGAAAAGAAGAAGAGAGAATAATAATTACAAAGTAATATTAGAGATGGAGAAGATGCATTGCTTTAAAAAAATACTTGCTCTTAGATGGCTCATATGTAATAAATATCATTTATACAACATATATGTATAATTTAAAGCATGATAAAAATGTAAACAATTATTAGCTCACCATTTAGCTTAAAAAATAAAACAAGTACCAGGAATTCCTAAGAGTATGCTTGTGCAGACAACACAGCTAAGGCAAAGAAGACAAACACTATGGAATATTCTAGTCATTCCAATAATAAGAAAACTAAAAGTACAGTGCCATGCCACTATGACTGACCTTAAGGAGAGGCATTACTGTCCTTTGAGGTTTTTTCCCCCTAGATGTGGCTCAGATAATAGTACCTGACATGTCAACTTCAAAGATTTTTTTTTTAAGTTTTTAGAAGATGTTACATTTGTGAAAATAAGCTATCATTTCTTTCCTTATACTATTTCCTTAAAAGATCTAATTAAATATATAAAGATATTTTTAAATGATCTTGGATTAAAAAAGATTATGAAAGGTGCTTTCCTATTATACCTCTTCTGGAAATAGTAGTAAATTTGGTGATATTCTTATTAGCACAGATATAAAAATAAAGCATTTTTAGAATCTTAGGGAATTTAAAGCATTTGATTACACTCTCCAGAAATTGAAAATAGACTTTGAAATACGTGAAATTTAACTAATAGAGAATTCTAGAGTAACATAACATTTAAAATTGTATTTTCAAAGTTGCATATTCATAATTCGCAGATATTTACTAAATTTAAAAAAGAAAAGTATTTTTTAAGAAGCCATTTCAGTTTTATAAACATATCTGGTGTGCATAGAAAAAAACCATGAACTTTAATTTGTAATCTCTTTTTTTGTTTTATAAAGCTTTTGTGTCTCTAGATCTTGACTCAGTTGCAACGTGGGCCCCTTCACGGGCAATTTGCCTGGATGATGCCTGCCCCTATTTCTCCTCCCATCCACTGAGGGGGTGACTTGGAATCAGACTGTCAGAAGTTATCGCTCAGCGGGGTGCTGGTTCCCTATGTCACTCTTCCTGCATCCCTGCTACTACATTACTTGTGGTTAGTTTCATGCTGAGCACATTTTCTCCCACATTAATACTCCGTTATTTTTCAAGTGGCTTTGCAGAACAGATGTTCATATGAGAGTCTCTATCGTTCTTCTTTCTCCTGACATATTTTTCACCAAAGACTCCCTTGCTTTTTTTCATTTAGTCCAGAAGGGAAAAGAAGAAACAGAAAGACTCATCCTAAACCTAAAACATGTATTTTGTAAATATCTCCCTATATAATTTGTTCCCCAATTTTCTTCTGACATATATCTTTGTTGAAAAGGAATTTGCTTTCAAATCTTATCTACTCCTAGGTATAATTTTTACCTAAAAACTATGTTATTATTTTTAAATGTATTTTAAAATAGCTACTTAACAGGACTTGTTCACATAAATCTACATAGACGGCATGTATTCTCACTTTTATCCAGACGAAAGCCAGTGGTCACGAGTGAATTTTAAAGCAAATTAGCTTTCTGCGTCCTTTTCCTACTCTTTGTGTTGCTCCTGATCTCAAGTTGAAATGTCATATGCACCCTCATTTGATCTGTCACTTGTCAGAGGTGATTTGTAAACTTTTTGTAAGGTTTACCTATTAAAAATGTGTTTACATTAATCCATTTCTGAAATCTAAAATTCATTCACTAGAAAGAGACACCACAACCTATGAAAGCAAGTGAAAAGTTTTTCTTTTACTTCTTCAAGGACAAAACAGAAGCTTCTGGACCTAGAAATCCAGAAACAATGAGACCTCTGGCCTCTCTCCCTGTTGCTAATCTCCAAAGCAAAGATCCCTGTGTACAATGAAGTATGCACGTATTTATCCTCCACAACACTAGAGTTGAAAAAGATCAGGATTTTTCAGCATTAGAAACATTTAGAAATGAAAACTTACAAACTAAGCATTCGCTGAGGATCCATTTATTTCAAATACTTTGTCATTAGTTCATTCTCTAGGTAGAAATCCTCATTTTGATGAAAGTGTTTTGAGTCCTGGTCCACTATTTACTTGTTCCTTATGCCCTTGAACTAAATAAACTCTTGATGAAGAATGGAGAGGTTGTAACCTGGGTGGGAAGAAAATTGAGTGTTAAATCGAGAAACAATTAAATTAATCAATTACAGTACAATTCATCTTCCCTCTCTCTCATACAACACACACACACACACACACACACACACACACACACACACACACACACACATACACAAACACACACACAAGATTTGTAAAAGCAGATTTTAACAGCTTTAAATAGTTCCTCAATAGTAGGTTGTAAGCTTCAATTATTCTTTCTCAAAAGCTTTTTTAAGGGAAAGAAAAGTAGAAATCTTTCCCAAATGTATAATATAAAACTCTATTACAGAGGTATTTAAACACTTCTCATTAATACTAGTAATATAGAATCCTAGAGTTTCCTGTCACTTTAAAATGCTGATTTTTTCTTTTTAAGAAATCCCAATCCCCTGTGGCCCACCATTAATCCAAAGTCATTTTATATCTAAAACATGCCATCAGCCATCTCTTCTGGAGAAAGGGGGTAGCATGCTGTTAATGCATAGCTGTCACTCACACACATGGCTGGTAGACAACTGGGGAGAAGGGAACCATTAGACTCTAATTCTTAAAATTTACATCCTCTGAAATTTTAGGGGGAGGTTTTCCTTTTTTGGCAACTAAAATAGACTCTTCCACAACTACCACTACCAGTTCATGACATTTTCCCAGAGTGGAGGCAGACAGCCCAGTTAGCAATTTCAAGACCAAAAAAAGAGATGATTTTGTTTACCACCTTGACTTCCTATAATGGTCAAATAGCAAAAATTTGTTTATCCCATCTACTTTCTTTAATGATTATGAGCAGTGACAGATCCCGGAGAGAATGTATACGTTCTCCTTTCTCAAGCTCAGTGTTATTCTCTGTCAGGAAAAATTTACAAGTTGACTTTCGTGTTTGCAAAGTTAAATTCCCAGAATAGTAGGTTATAAATCATAATTACCATAAAATACTCTGCTTCTAGATGTTGTTTCAAGGAAAAAGACCTGATATTTTGGAACTGATTTTACCTATCTGATTTCTGGAAATACATAAATGTGATGTGGCTACCCCTCACTCTACTCTTTATTTTAGGGCATTCATAAATGTGTAGATTATTTTACTTAAGAAATTGAAGGGAAAAAAGCATTGGCAGAAGTCTCACACAGCAGGTATGAGACCAAACAGCATCTCTGGAATTTATTCTCTCCTCGCTTGACATTTAAAAACACAGCACAATGGGCTGGGAGAAATGAACTTCGAGTCAAGTGACCTGGGTTCTAAATTCCTCCTATTACCAGGGAAGCTACGACAAGTTGTACAGGTCACTTGATTCTAAATTTTCTCACTTTTTTAAATGAAGAGATTAGTGCCAATACTTTCTAAGTGTAAATTCTAATAACTTTGATGTATTTGAAGCCAATCAGAAAGACGTTGGAGATAGCAGAACTTAAGTTTTCACTTTGGAATTTTTCTTCCAAGTTATCTGTTCTATTTTGAATATCTCAGAAACACTGGACAAGCTATTTGGGCTCATTAAACTTTTGTTTTCTCATGTGTAAAACAGAGGAAAAGACTGCCTTGTTGCCCATGTTGGCATGGGCATTCATGCAGAAGGGTACAGTAGTGTGCCAAGGCAAAGTAAGGCTTCTACAAATGGTGGCTGTTGCATTACTGCAGAAAATCAGTACTAGCACCCAAAGCAGGTCGTTTTGCTGTCTTTGTTCTGTCATTTTGCTTTCTAGAAGAAGAGATCTTCCCTTATCCTGGTGTAATAGTTAAGTATGACTTGTTTCTCTACTACTGTACCTATGTGACAAATGCACAGCAAACTCGGATACATTCATTATTGATAAAACAAGAGTCACACACATTAATCATAATAATAAAAGAAAAAGAGAAGTAAAGTCAGTTCTGCTGTAATACAGCACATGTGTTCCTATGCAAAATCATGCTGTTAAAAACCACAGAGCTTGTGGAGAAAAGGTTAGGAGGACAATGTTCAAAAAAACTCCATCAATGATACATAAAAGACAAGTAGTCATATAACGAAAGCAATAGCACAGTTAAGTAATTAACCAACGCATAAATACTACAATAATTTTGCAACCATACTTTGAAAACGAGGTAAGGTTGTCGTTGGACAGGTTGCAGCTTACGAGTTACTGTGGCATCACGGAAGGGGGTTGTCTGAAGTGGGAAGGAGAGATCTAACACCAGATATGGGTGGTTGTGACTCATAATACATGTGATGAATTGAGGTGGCTGGGAGATAGCTGAGGTGTGTGCGTGTGTGCCTGTGTGCATTTGGTGTATTCCTCTTGGGCTTAGTTCAGCTGAGTGCAGTTTTCTCCCTTCACGTGGTGTTTCTTGCTGACAAAATCAGCATAATCACACATGAAATTTGCATTATGCTCAAGTTGTTCCTTAATATATCAATTGCTTTGGTATAAATTTATGTTTTCAAAACAAGCATTATAGCAGAAATGATGATATGTAGATTTCCTCACATCATTTCCGAATACTGATTATGTATATAAGGGCATGCACATGTCTATGTATACAGCACTGAAGATGAATAAAGTTCAGCGAATTGTTATTTTCTTGGCTATGATCACAGTAAAATTATTCATGGTTGAGTATCTTTGCATAATGTCGCATTTTCTCCCCCACACAAAAGGACATTATTTGTTAAAATAAAAATTCCAAACTCTAGAAAAAATACATCTTACAAAATCCTTATAAGCACTCTTTTGATTTGAACCTTTTTTCAAGTTCCATATATGTCTCAATTTCCAGCTTCAGTGAAAACAAGAGAGAAGGTGGTGAGGAAGGAGAGACACAGAGGAGAAGAGAATAGGGTGATGGAAATTCCGTTTAAAATGCAGACAAATCTGCAGTTTCTGCTTGATAGCCTGTAACATTTCCATGTAGTGCACTTTGCATGGCAGAATAGCTACTAGTAATAGAATTCTCTCACAGTGGAGGTTAATTACTTTTCAGCTACAGCAAAATAAATTTCCTGTCAAGCTCATGGACAGGAATATGCCAGTGTCCCCATTTTTACCTGCAGTTTTAATTCCACGTTAATATCTGACACTTGCTTGCATTTAGTGGACTGTTCCTCTGAACAGTGGGAGTCTCAAAGGAATATTGAGGGACTGTCAGTTATGTAGTAACAAAGTGCATGTTGAAAAAGTGTTTTGCCTCTTCCAGAGTGCACTGTAAAGAAGACTAACTGTCCTGTCTCTCTCATAGAAAACAGGGGTGACCCTCCTAGCGATGTGGAAAAGTACAACTTAACACAAGCCAAGGAACAAGAGAATTCCATCTTTCCCAGTCCACAGGGCAGCAAACCCTGGACTTCTGTGGCTTATCACACTGCTTGTAGGGAGGCTTTAAGTGTCATTCATTTCCATCTATTTTCAGCTCAGTAAGGCCAAGTCCTCTGCAAAATGTACTGGATCCATAAGATAATGTATCTACAACTTCCCTTCATTTTTCAGTTTGGTAGCTCCATTTGTCCCCCCTAAATGAAATCTCTCATCTAAGACCACAGTCATGTCCTGTTTTGGGGACAAGGGCTGTCACAATTACTTAATGAATCAATGTCAACTTTGGTGATCCTGAAAGGCAGATAGGATGGGGACGTAAGTCTCTATCACTCTTCACTCTATTGACAGCTGCCCAGGGAACAGGCTTAAAGAATAAAGAAGCAGAGGGCTGACATGTCAAAAGATCCAGACTTCGTAGCTGAAATATTTGTGATTGTCAAAAGAAAATAACTGACATGGAAAGATATTTTCACATGTATTCTTTTTCTTTTTACCACATAGCTCTTCATTAAAAAAAAAAAAGTCCCCCTCTCCACATCATCTTCCCATCAAAATCTTTTAATTCTATATATTTGAGTAGTCCACACCTAAAACCCCTTTTGATTTGGCTAGTCTCACTTTCATTTGAAATGTTATAGTTGTCTATCTTATTCTTTCCTGTGGTACTGATTATACCGTCACATATCATAACTTTAATGCAATTTTTAAATCCACTCTCTTTTCCAAATAGATTGCAAGTACATTATGACTCAATTTTTAAAAAAAATTTTGCTTTTAATTTACTATGTAGCATGATGCTTTGCATCTGAGAATTCTTAGTGAGTTATTCATTAAATTGACTTTTCTTGATGTTTAATCCTCTTCTGGCACAGAGGAAATGGGGGTTGGGACTCCCAATGCATTCAAAGCTTTTAATTCTCTATCAACACTTTGTATGAATTCATTTGAAATTCAGAATTTCTGTAGAAAATTGTATTTGAGAGTGAATTTCTGGGTGCAAAAATAGTATAAGATAATAAGTTCGAATACTCAGGTATGTATGTGCTGCTGAAGTTTGGGAAGCCAATCACCGACATCCCTCTTTTCTTCTCCCAAGGTGGAAACCAAACTGAAAATATGATATCCAAGACAGAAAAGTATCCTTTTTACTAAGCATACATATGATAGGAGAGTGTGACTGAGGATGCCATGGTTAAATCAACTTCTCTAAAGCATCACCCCAGGTTGACTTTATGTATTGTTTGCAAAAGCAAAAACACCACTCAAAAGAACAGCATGATGGGAGAGCAGAATGGCATGATGAGAGAGCATGCTCTGTGGCCCCGTGAGCCAGTAGGCTGAGCCTGGCACATGTAGGTCCTTCTCTTAACTCAGCAACAAAAACAGTTTCTCCTCTCCTGTGAGTTGTGGAAAGGAGGTTGGGGAGGGGAAATGGGAAGTTTCAGAAAAATACTACAAATTTTTTTCTCTAATAAGGAGTAAAGTGTCAGGACAGGAGGAGTAGGAAGTTAGCGTTCCTGCCTGACAAGACATTATCATGTTCATTTTTATTAGCTGTCTTTGATTATAATAGGCAATGATATTTGCTACTAATGGTACGTATAGGTTGGAAACATGATGGTCTTAGAGAAAAAAATTCACAGTTAAGTGAAAACCATTTGTGAAAATGAGAGACCCTAAAGACAGGCAGGGAAAGGATCAGTGTCTATAACTGCAGGCACTGGACAAGGCCTATTTGAAGATGAAAAGCTACAACAAGCTACAGAAAAAAAGAACACATTCCAGAATGTTTCTTTATTTAGAATTTTGTGTTAAATGTACAACCATTTGTTTAATAGCCCAGAGAAATTGCTCATCTGTGAGAATTTCTGAATCTTGAAGATAAAAAGCTCTTCTTCATCCTGTTTCCTTTTGGGGAAGGGATGGAGCATGAAAAAGTAGGAATAAAAACTTTTCAATGAGTTTCAACTACCCTTGGGATAAAAAAAAATTATGTTTTTAAAAAACCAGTGGTCACTAATTTTTCTGTAAAGGATCCGACAGTAAATATTTTAGACTTTGTGAGTTATACTGCTTCTTTCTCAATTACCTTGCTGTTACAGTATGAAAGCAGTCATAGATATGTAAATGAATGAACATCATTGTTCCAATAAAACTTTTTATGGATACTGATATTTGAACTTTATATGATATTTAGGTGCAATAAAATATTATTTTGCTGTAGATTTGTCAACCAGTCTCAGCTCCCAGATCATATAATTGGCCAGATTTGGTCTACGGACCATAGTTTGCAGATCCCTGAAACAAATATTAGAATTCACTGAAATTCGAATTCTATCCTCTCAGTCTCCAACCCTAACTAAATCTTTTTTAAAAGTACTGATAATTATTATTTGTCTAGCCTGTAATCTGTAACTTAAGTTCTGAACTTCAGCTACTTCCCCCACTATCATCCCAAAAAAGAAAAAGTTTTGCAAAAGCTAATCTTCATGAGATTTTTTTTAATCCACAAAAGGAAAGAAGATGCTGATTATGCATTGTGATTCTTAGTGAACCAACGTTGTATTGCATGTTTGGACAGATGTTAAGCTAATGGATTTAGAACAGAAACAGAAAAGGTCAGAAAAGAAGCTCACTCTATTGTAGGCCCTTAAGGACCAGTCTAATTTAGGGGTACAAAAAGAGACTTAGAAGCCCTATGAGGGGTACCCAATTATACAGAGTGTTAAGCAAAGGCAAAATGGTGACATTTTCCTTCCAGCTTATTTCATGAAAGGGCAAAGAGGAACACTTCTGCTAGACCGCTTCACTATTTTCTGTGGGAAGTAAAATTGGAAGTTTCTAGGGGCATAACACTAGCTCAAGCTAAATGTATCAAACAGCCCACCCACATGTAAGACCTGAGCAGTTTTGGTAGGATAGACACCTGGCGTTTATTCAGAAGCTCAGTATACCCATTTCCTTCTCTATCCATGTCACATAACTGCATTTGCACGCTTTGACCCTGATTTTCTTTCCTCCTCTTTTTTCTTGCTTTCTCAGGTTTTGTTCTTGGAATTAATTTATTTGTGTCATAATTACAGAACAATTTTAAATAAGGAGCTGTATTGTATCTTCATCTCTTCCTTCTACTCTCCTTCCTGTGGAGTAAAAGCTGCTAATGATTGTATACACTGATGCACATTTTAAGTGTGAATATAAAAGTATGTAAGAGTAGTCACATTTAGAGTTGTTTTAATCTTAATTATTTTTACAGTGATGCATTGTGCTGTATTTTCTCAACACATTTTTGCTGCTTTTATGCTATTTTATTTTACTGTTTCATTTATGAATATCATGGACACCTTTCAAATTCTGTACACATTTTTCTCTTGCTTTATTTTTTTCCCTGCACACATAACATGGCATGGATAAAACATCATGTATGTAGTTTGTCTCTAGTGAGTAAACTGTGAAAAGATTTCCAATTTTTATTTTTCTATATTTTTAAAATATGTACATAACAAAAAAGTTGGACTATATGGTCTATATCTTGTTTTTCAATTCAAAATGTCTGTGACTCACTGAATGCTTTTCTATTGCATCGACAGGTGCTCTACCAAAGGGAGAGAGAGCCTGTACCATGAATCCATTTCAAAATAAAATAAGCTAAGGAAAGTAGAAAGCACTTATAAAATGTTATATCAGTAAAGATAATGAAATAATTGCCCACATATACAATATAATTTTTTGTGTTCTGGTCATTAGAAAATCCAAAGAATTGATGAAAAGTAATAAATCAAAATCCAGGTTAGACAAGAATATAAAATTCATGTTATTCAAGCATATATTCAGTTTTTTGCAAGGAGAATCACTATTTAAAAATTTGTAAAAATCTTTAGTCTGTCCCTGTTTTTTTGGTTAGAAGTTTATTGCAAGATCTGAAGAAAGAAAGGTAGCAAAATGTTAACACATTGAAATTAACTCTAAACTCAACTTCTTGCTGATAAATGTCAGCTGAAGTTTACAGCTCATATATGAGCCTCTACACGGCACAAATTCTGTTTCTCTGGGCAGAAGATCCCATATAATAAAGCCAAAATAGTTGTTGCTGGAAAATAATGTTGTGGTTTATGCATTGTTACTCTGGTCATAATTTATCTGAGGTTTGTAATTTACAGAGGGGCTCTTGTTCACCTCATTCATCACAGCAAGACACCAAGGAGAGGAAAACTGTACACACAAAAATTAAAAATCTATTTGTTGCCCTTGGCATGCTTTCATTTTTTGTTCAACTCTGATGACGGTGTTTAACTCTTGCTGCTTTATTCTGGACCCCACAAAAGAAAAATGAGTCTGTTTGTTGATCTTCAGAAACTGCTTCCCAGAGGGTCTCTCTTGTCATGTTCCATCCTTCTTAATGATACTAAAAGGTAAGATGATGGTAGGCTAAAAGAAAATCACAACGCTTCCACCAGATTTCCTATTTTGCATTTTTATTGAAAGTATTTATTCTGTTTTATAAATTATTTGAAATACATATAACAACCAAATTTTTTCTCTCCCTCTTGCAAATAGTCTGCTGCAGAGAAGCAGCATGGTGCACTGCTTAAAAGCTCAAACTCTGAAGCCAGATTACCTAGATTAAAATCTAAAATCAATGTTAATCTGAATGATTTTAAGCAAGGTACTTAATAAAGACCATCTAGGCCTCAGTTTCCTTGTTTGTAGAGTGGAATGATAATAGTGCCCTACCTCTTAGAGGAATCTAGGGGATAAGGGGAGTCATTACTCATAAAATACTTAAGACAGTTCCTGTCACACACCACAAATGTGACAATTAGTACAAATCTTCTGGAGACAGTTGATTATCCCATCTATTATGGACTGAATGTTTGTGTTCTACCTCACCCCTTTCATGTGTTGAAGCCCTAACCCTCCCTCACAACCATGTGGCTGTATGTGGAGATGCAGCCTATAGGAAGGTAATTAAGGTTAAATGGTGCCCTAATGACAGAACTTTGATCTGATAGGACTGGTGTCCTTATAAGAAGAGAAACCAGAGAAAGGCCATGGAGCACACAGCAAGAAAGAAGCGGTCATCTGCAGCATAGGGGGAGAACCTCCGCAAGACACTAATCTTGCTGGCATCTTGATCTCAGACTTTCAACTTCCAGAACTATTGGAAAATACATTTCTATGGTTTAAGCCACCTGTCTGTGGTATTTTCTTATGGCAGCCTGAGCTGTCTAATACACCATCTTTACTCTTTAACATGATTTATAAAATTAGTTAAAGCCATTTACTTTTACCCAATGAAATGTTTATTTAAAGGTTTGATTATTTTTTTCCCAATGAGAGTAGTTTTTGTCCCTACCTAAATTTCTAAATGGACACATAAAAAGACGAATCAACTCAACAGATACAGGAACCTGCAAAATAAGCAAAGAGCTAAGCCCATCCTGTACCTTCAAATTAAAAGAAAGCATTAATCTACAGGTTAAAAAAAATTCCTATCAAAATCTCAGCAAGGTTTTTTTGTAGACATAGAAAAACCAAACTTATCCTAAAATGTATGTGGAAGGGCACAAACTCTAGAATAGCTAAAACAGTCTTGAATGAGAAGGATACAATGGCAGGAATCAGTTTACCTCATATTGAGATTTACATGTAGATATAATAATCAAGATAGTATGACATTGGTGGAGACATAGACACATGCAATAATTGAATAGAATAGCCAGCCCAGAAATAGACCTACATAAATATGCCCGACTGAGTTTTGACAAATTTACAAAATCAGTTTGATTAATTCAATTTAATCAATTCAATTTCAATCAATAGTGCTGAAGTAACAGACATAATAGTGAATCTTGAGTAAACTTCACACCTTATACACAAATTGTCTCAAAATATTTTATGGACTTAAATATAAAACTACAAAGCCTTAAAAAAAATAAAGAAAATCTTCAGAATCTAGAGTTAGGAAAAGCATATTTAGACTTGCCACCAAAAACATAATTCATAAAATAAAAAAAAAATTGGTACACTGGACCTCATCAAAATTAGAAATTTGTAATGGGGACATATCTGTGCAAAGGATATTGCTACAAATTGGAATAAATTATTTGCAAACCACCTACTTGATTAAGGACTAGTTTCTACAACTCTCACATTCAACAATTTAAAAAAGTAGACAATTCAATTAGAAAATTGGGGGAAAAAACATGGACAGTCATTTCACAGAAGAGGACAGACAGATGGCAAATGAGCACATGAATTCCACCAGGGAAATGTGGATTTAAATTACAATGAGATTATCGCACACCTCTCAGAATGGCTTTTTTTTTTTTAACGTGACACTATCAAATGCTGGAAAAGATGTAGAAAACCGGATCATTCATACATAGGAATGTACAACGATTCAACCACTCTAAAAACAGTTTGGCAAATTCTTATACAACTAAACATGCAATTACCATATGGCCCAGCAATTGCAATTGCACTCTTGGGCATTTATTTTAGACACATGAAAACTTTTGTTTACACAACAACCTGTACATAAATACTTATAGCAACTATATTTTTAATAGCAAAAACTAAACAAATTTGACATGTCCTTCAGAGGGTAAATTGTTAAATAAACAGTGGTACATCTATGCTATGAAATACTACTCTGCAATTTAAAAAATGGAACCATTGGTACGTGCTAATAACAACTTTGATAAATATTCAGATAATTGTGCTGACTAAAATAAAAGTCAGTTCCAAAATGTTACATACTGTAAAATTCCTTTTATATGTGTTAATATTCCTGAAATGAACAAGTATAGAGATAAAGATTGTATTAGTGGTCACAAGGGGTAAGGGACAGGGATTGGATGGAGGTCTGCAGATGTTATATAGATTCTTATGGTGATGGAATTGTTCTTTATCTTGGCAGAGGTGGTGAGGACAGAAACACAGGAACAAGTGCATGTAAAACTAGTGAAATTTGATGGGCTGAATCTTGCTCAACTTCCTGTACCATAGTTATGCAATATCTTACCATTGGGGAAAATGGGGTACAGTGTATGTGTGTATATTATTCTTACCTGCTTTGAATTTACAATTATCACAAAACAAAAGTTTAATTAAAATCAGTGGGATCAAAATAAAACACAAAAAAGACATAGTGTAGGTCTACTTCTTAACTTGGCAATTTTACTATCACCAAGTGATCTAGACATTATGAGTAGCTAAGACAAGATTCTGTACGGTATGGTATCCAGAATATATGTAGTTTGTACATTTATTTGTTCTAATAATGTTAGGACTTTCTGGTACTTGAAAATGCTAATTTGCTTTAAGACTTAAAATAACTAAGACTACAGAAATCATCACACAGAGCATTAGTCTCAAATACTCCGATGTAAGAAAGCTGAACTTTTGACATGGATATAAAGCAGGCCCAGAAGGCTGCTGTTCAGCATAGTTTGATTCTTGGATTGAATTTCTGAACACTTTGAAGTCATTTTATGCCACTTGACTCAAATCGTTCATCTCAGTGAGGATTTGTTAGTTAAATGTCAGCTCCTTGGTGTTAGTCTATAGACTTCACGGAAGGTTCCAAGGCTGTCTAACAATGTTTAAAAAGCGATGTCCAGCTCAGACAGCATGCCTAAGCAACAGAGGAAGCTTCTACTATGGGAGATCCTGGCCATAAGATAGCTTTGTTGTCAGTAAATATATCAAGAAAAAATAACACATTTAGCACACTAAATGCATTGCAGCATAATTCCTGCTTAAATGAAATTCGTCCTGGTTTTTGTAAAGATTTTTAACACTTTTTCTTATTTCTACTAATATGGTAATTCAGAAGTAACTATTGCTGTATTTGTAAAAGACATAATGGAAATTTGTCACTTCAAGTAGCTCTTTGCATGTGGTGCAGGCTGCCCACTTTGAAGGTCCCATCTCATTCTCCCTGGCTTCAAAGACAGCCTCTGTGGTGATAGGTGTCAACAGAATCAGACAGAACAACACCTAGGCAGGAATAATTACAAGTAAATCTAAATAGATGAAATGTTTGTTTTCAAACTTATGTTAGTTTCTGTTACCAAATAGACAAGAGCAGATCTCAGTTACACATTACTGTATTGAAGTGAATGTCAGTGGTATTAAAAAAATAAATAAACAAACAAACAAATAAATAAAGTATATGCTCTTCCAGGGACAAAAAAAAACCCCTCTTTCCTTTAAAAATGTAACAGGGAGTAGATATTTAGTCTTGTCATAAGTTCATGTAAAATTATCAAGATGACATTTCTTTCAGGTAAATAATTGCTAGATACAGCGTAACCTGTGATAAAATGAGCCATTTTGATCATACTATCAATTAATAGCAGAATAATTAACATGTGTCAACATTTTTATTTTATTGCCCTAAAGTTTTAACTATTATGATACTTATTGCCCCCATAGCAATTTTTTTTTAAGTAGTAAATCCTTTGATGTAATAGGCAACTGAAAACACAGGATCACAACTGCTTTTTCTTGGGGGGGGGATAAGACAAAGGAAGTTAACTTGTACAGTTCTGACAATAATGAAGCCAAAGTTTAAAAAAGAACAAGGGTAGTTTAGACAGTATCTTTCAAACCAATTGTAGCTCTTTGTCATTCTCTGCATGCTCAGATTTCTTCCATCTAAGATGCAATTATTAACAAAAACTTTATCTTCTAATCTTGGCTGCCTTAAAAACATTAGCAGGGGCCATTTATCATCATATTTCTTATTAAAGCTTGGAAGAAACACCACACAGCAGTATGTCTTGGAAGTTGGAACTGTGAAGAAAATCACTCTCTGTTATTTTCCCACTGATTGTAGCTAATGTTAAAAATAATTACTATTACAAGATTTGCCTGTACTTTAATTGCCAATTTTCACAGATCCAGCAACTTAAAATTCCATTTCTAGCCTGTAGAATTATTCATAGTTGTCCTTTTTCCCACTTTATTTGGATGTCTTGGAATTATTCAAGATAGTGTTTTGAGTTTCCCTTCTCAGCTGTCTTGGCAAAATCAGTTCCCTAATGAAGATGCATGAACAGCCAGCCACTGGACATCACAACAGTAAGGTAAGGGAAAAAAGAGAGAGGAGAGAAAAGAAAAGAAAAATAAAGATGTGTGATTTGTTTAGGTTGAAAACACTGTCAAAAATCTCAACTGTTCCTTCATTTGTTTTTTATTCCTCTTAACAGTTTTTGTTCTACTTATTAAGGATTTTTAGAGATATTTGCCTTTCATATTCTGCCCCAATGAGTACTTTTCAGCAAATAATTGATTATTGCTCTCATTCCATGAAAAGCTGATGATGTTTTCTGTTCTGAATGCTTGGTGGAGCTGAAATCAAACATCCCCCTTTCAGTAGTCTGAATCTTTCCACAGCTTTCTTATTCCATAAAAGCATAGAGAATATGACCATAGACGCTTTTATCCCCTTTTCAGCATCAACGTCAGCATACTTTAGATCCATTCCTCAGCACTTATTCACTTAATAATGTGTCTTGGAGATAGCTCTTTAATGAAATTTGGAGAGCATCTCTATTCACTTTACAGATACATATGGATGCATCATAATTTAGCCAATGGTTATTGATAATATTATGGCTGTTCAAGTTTGGTTTTTGGTTTTTGTATTTTGTCATTATTATTAACATGCCATACCATGCTTCACTGAATAGCTCTGTGTATGTAACATTTACTTTCCACTGGAGGGTAAATTCCTGGCTGTGATGGCTATTATTACACATAATAGGTAATATTTGGGCAATATTATAAGATTACAATCTAGGGCAATACTTCTCAATAGCAACACTACTGACATTTTTGGGTAGATAATTGTTTAATGTGGAAGCCTGACCATAGGCATTGTAGAATGGTGAGCAACATCCTTGCCATTACACACTAGATCTTAGTAGCAAACCTGCCTCAATTTGTGAAAAACAAAAATGTCTACCGATATTGCCAAATGTCCCTGGGAAGGCAAAATTGCTCCATTTCAGAACCTCTGATCAAGGTTGTTTGACCAATTTAAAGCATTACCAGATGGATGAATATATCTGTTTTTTTTGAACCAATAAGATACAAAACTTTGAAACTTTTGACAATTTTGTTATAAGGGAAGGGAATGAAATTTCTGTATTGTTTCAGTTTGCATTTCCATTGTCAAAAGAGAATGAGTGTTTAGTCATTCTTTTGCCTTTTTATGTATGTCCTTTATACTTTCTAATTAATTGATACTATTTATGTACATTATATTTAATAATTATATTTTCTTATAATTTTATAAGCCCTTTTATGTCTTAAAGAGATTGCTTTTTTGCAGCAAAAATTGTGTATGTTTTTTTAATTTCTCATTTGTTTTCTGGTTTTCATTATGGTGCTACGATTATTCAGATTTTTAAGGCAACTTTTATTAGTTGAATTTATCAATCTTCTGAATTTTGAGCCATAATTAGAAAGTCTTCCTCATTCCTTGATTTTCAAGGAGTTCACACATATTTTTGTCTGGTACATTCATAGCTTTGTCTCTTAACAAATCTTCCATCATACTTGAAATTTATCTAGTATTCAGAATATTAATTTTGTTTCTACAGAATTCTTTATGATAATTTTTAAATCACAATATCCTTTTTTTAGACTATTTTATTTTAGCTAGCTAAAATACATGATTAGTTAAAAGACCATTGATTTAGAGTCCACTTGCAAGTATAGTCTAAAATTACTTCCTAGTCTTTTGCATCATTTTTTAGATTCTATTTCTCACTTTGCATAAAGGGTCTACTTAGTAAAATTAGTATTCTAATTTTAAATATAAAGTTTTATAATTTAAAATAACAGATTGCATTTTTTACAGTTGTATTACAATGTCATATTGCGATAAGCCACATTCAAGAATCTCAATTCTTAGATTTCCCTTTTAAGAAAAATATATTACCGTAATATTTGAAACATATGAAATGATATAAAAGAACATGCTTTTGGAGCTTACTGGATTTTAATATTAAAAGTATAAAGTGTATCCTGTGAAAATGTGCCTGTGCCTTTAAAAGAAAATCTTGTATAATAAGAATCAGTGCTTATAGGAAAAAAATTCTTTCTGAGCAAGGTTTATTTTTAGGTAAAAGCACAGAATCTAATCAGGTTTCCTGTTATAATGTAAAGTGGAAATATAAAGATGCCTGATTATTTTGTGTTAGGGCCAACCGTTCCATTTTATCATCTGTCTTTTTCTATCACCCCCAGTGTGATATCCTGGAATGAGGCTCCTGACACATAATAGAAAGCTTCAGAGGAAACATTAATATGTTCCTTAGTTCAAGTGGTCCACGTTATCACAGAAGCAAATGAAAAGTCTCCCGACCTTTTCATTTACTTCTACAACAACATGCTCTGAGAGGAAAGATTTTTGCCAGCTGTTTTAGTTTTAAATTACAGTGCCATGATTGGTTTCATTTCTGGGTCACCCATAGCAACCATTACATGCGAGTGCAAGAGGAGTAATGGATGCGTGTGAAATCCTCAAGAACTTAAGTTCAAATGCTTTGAATAACAAGAAGGTTTCCTTAGTCTGGATTTGCTGGAGTGGGGGAAATTTGCATAGTTTGTTCATTAGTTTCTTGCTTCTTTTCTTTTGACTTTTTAAAATCTCCAAACTTCACCTCACGTCAATTACTTATGTACCTAATCCTGACTTGTACCCCACATCTTTATAATAATATAAAATAAACAAACGCAGGAGTAGCTTCTCCTGCTTCATCCCCCCAAATAAAATAAAATCCTTGTTCCTTAAAAATTATTCATTCCTTATGCATAACCCTCCCGAGAGTAGAAACACCTTTCAGATAGTGTGTTCTATGGCCTCCTAACAGGCTTTGTGGAGAGAGCAGGAAAGCTTCAAACCAAAGTAAAGATCCAGATTTTACATCTGCTACCATTTTCCTGTCTTTAGTCACTCATATTAAAAGTGACAGGCTATAATTGTTGCCGGTATTGCAATATTTTCTTACTTTTTTTTTTTTTTTGGCTCACTTGTTATTTGCTTACTTATTATGTTTCTACACCTAAATTGTTCCTTCCCCATTCTTCTCAGGAGACTAGGAGTCTCAATGAACGCAGAACCTTGGCTTCCAACTGCTCGTCATCCCCCAGGTGTGCATGAAGATCAGACTCCACACTGATACTTGATAGTGCCTTGGAGGTAGCAGTTCACCTCATGTGTAAATTTCTAATCTGTAAATTCCCTTATTTTTCTAATTAGGTGATACTATAAAATACACTCTGATCATGAGTTAAGCCAGGAGTTGGCAATTTGAGTTATGAAGTGTCAGATAGCAAATATATTAGGTTCTGTGAGCCATATGGTATCTGTTATGACTACTCAAATCTGTCTTTGTAGTGCAAAGGCAGTCATAGACAATATGTAAGCAAACGCATATGGCTGGGCTTTGATAAAACTTTATGCACACTAAAATTTGAGTTTCATATAATTTGGAAAAGTCATGAAATATTCTCCTTTTGATTATTCTTAACCAGTAATATAATGTAAAATTTATTCTTTGCTTGAAGGAATAGAAAAAGACAGAAGGAGGGCCAAATTTAGCCCACAAGTCAGAGATTATCAATCCTTGCCCTAGCCAGTAAGTCTCAAAATTGAGTATACATTAGAGTCACCTAGAAAACTAGTTAAAATAGATTTCTGGGCCCTAGCTCTAATATTTCTGACATAGTAGCTCTGGATAGAGCCCCAAAATTTTTATTTCTGAGACGTTTCTAGGTGACACTAATATTGCTGGTCTGAGGATCACACTTTGGGAACCACAGATCTAGAATAGGCATTGGCAAACTTATTCAGAAAAGGGCCAGATAATAGATATTTTCAGCTTTGCAGACTATAATGTCTTTGCTGCAACTACTCAATTCTGCCATGGTAGCACTAAAGCAGCGATAGACAATACATAAATGAATGGTTGTGCTGTGTTCTAATAAAAACGCTGTTTATAAAAACAGGCAGTGGACTGGATTTGGTATGTGGATGTAGTTTGCTGATCCATGATGTAGAAGACTCCTTATTCCAGGGGGGAAATTGAGGGATTACCATTACAGTGAATAAAGTCCGTATTTACATAACTTTCTGAGCATATAATGATAAAAAACAAAAAAGTGAGTTCTTTAATAAACTAAAACATTTAATCAGATGGATCTATGTCAGACTTCATTGCTAATACTGAGAAATTATCAACAGTAGAAAAAATCTGAAATAATTGATGAAATGTACATGCCAAAATTTTTCTAAATAATCATTCCTTTTATTCTTATGTTACTGCTCTTGTAGCTGCTAAGAAATAGCTTTAATTATTTCCATTTTAGATATGAATTCACTTGAGATATAATATTAATATTTCTTTAAAATGTCACAATTGTAACATTTCCACAAATCTTCTGACTCTGCTTTTATTATGTATTCTGAGACATTACGTTGGTTTTACACTCCAAGCATTTTACTGAGTTTTGCATTATAGGACATATAATATACAAATTTTTTTCAGATGCATAATCTTTTCAAATATCTCAGATAATCCCAGAAGATGTGTGCATGTGTGCATGCTTGAATGCATGTTTAGAACTCTACTCATTCTTAAACTAATTCAATTTTCTGAATCAGTTTTCCTGGATGGTAGGTTAATTTTTGTTGTTGTTGTTCATTTATTTCTCAAATATCTTGTGATTTTTTTAAACTAATAGTTTGAAATGAGAATATAGGGACATTGACAAAGTACAGCAGGTATGTGGCTGAATGGCTTTACGTTAGGGTGAATAGGTGTATAGTCACTTGCTATGCTGGGAGTACCCTACATGTGAGAATACAAGGCTCTTCTCTGAGGGGCAGTGTTAACACCAGCTGCTCTAATCCTTCTAAGTCAGTTACCCCCATTTCCTCAAGTTCTTTGAGAAGAAAATCTTGTAGCAATTTGCCTGGTGTAAAGACCTGATTGTAGATACTGTTTCCTTGAGTCAAATTTCAGTTAATGGCCTTTTTCATAGACTCTCTTCTCTTCCTAGTCCCCAACACACTTGTGGTCATTGAATCTGAATATTTTCAAGTTGATATATACCATCATAGTATATCCATGTATATACAGCTTCCTGACATTCTGTGTGGAGAACTCAATCATGGCGACAATAATACAAGCTTGAAAAAAGAAAAAAAAGTCTCCTAGAACGGAAAAGTACTGACTAATGGGAATAAGTTTGCATCAAAGAAATAGTTCCTTAAAATTAACCATTCAATAAAGACCACCACCTCTACTTCATTAACTTTACAGCTAAATGATCAAGTTCAAGCTGTGTATTACTAATATTTTTGGGAATGAAAATGATTTGACTTCTAGAAATCCAAGCCGTGTCTACTCATTCAGTCTAGGCCATCAGACTTGAGTCTCTCTGCTAGTCTCTCATCAAAGCCTCATTACTCCCTGAAGATCTGTTAAACCCAAGCTTGTTATTTTCCCATCAGGTTACAGGGACAGTGGAACATGTTTCAGTAGAAGAAACTTCACCTAAATGCTTTATTTCAAACACTTCTTGAATTTCCTGAAAGTCTATTGTTAAGTTTTTCATCCAGACTCTAAGAGCATTACAAGTGCTATAAAATGCCTTTGGTTTGATAGGGTGTGACGGCACATGCCAAAGTCAATTGCCGTCAAATCTAATTTATTACTTTATTGAAAAGTTGGACATCTTGAAGTTCAGCTTAATTGAGATTGCTCATTACAAGCTATCTTCCCAGAATGGAAATATAAAGTGAATGCCACTTTAAGTGCAGGAAGAAAAAGTTTCAGCAATAATGTAAAAATAGCATCTGATGAGCAGATAAGAATCCTATGTAAGGCGCACTATTATCAGCCACCACAACTGCTCCAACTGTAGCAGCTCAGTAGCACAAGCTCTGCAAAGGAAGCCAAAGCAATCATAAGCATTTTTATAGCAAAGCTGTTCATGCTTTTATAGTATTCATCGTGTCAGCACTTTAATTATGAAATCTCTTTTGTAAAAGTTTATGGCAAAGCTGTAAACCCGCCAAAATTATTTTTTAAAAATTCACTTGTGTTCAATATGAAATAATTTAAGAATACTTTTAAAATGCTTATCAGAGTTGTCCATGTATCAATTAGCACGTGTAAGACCCTTGCAAAAGTAGATGACCAATAAAAGCAAGATTAAGTAATTCAGGAATGTTTGGAAATATATAGTACTCACAGGCAACATGCAAATGGAGAGTTATGATAAGATATAAAATATTTTATTAGAATATTTTAAAATAATAGGATAGAGTCCACATTATAGATCCCATAGCATTCTATATTTTTAGTTCATAGCATTTATATAAATTGCAATTAGGTAAACACCACGTGCTTTTTAAAATCTGTGTCTCACAAGACTATAAGTCATGGGAAATAAGAATCACACCTCTTAGTTTTATTCCCAATAATGCACATTAACTTTTGCCCATAGCATGTGCTCAATTAAATGAAGGAGAAATGAATTTATATTACATTTATAGATTAACAAATAATTCATTGATCAACAAGACACATACAGGTAAAAGTACATATAATATATTTTTAAATAAATTGTTTTGGTTTTGGTTTCGGTTTTTTGGTCTTTTGAGTTGGAATCTCACACCTTTGCCCAGGCTGGAGTGCAGTGGCACGCGTGCTTACGGCTACCCCAGCGCCGACCTTCTGGGCTCCAGCGAGCCTTCCGCCTCAGCCTTCAGAGTAACCGCAACCACAGACGCGCGCTACCATGCCCGGCTATTTTTTTTTTTAATTGTAGCGACGAGGTCCCAACAGGTTGCCCAGGCTGGTCTCGAACCCGCGGGCTGGGCCACTTGCCTCGGCCTCCCAAAGTGCTGGGATTACAGGCTCAGCCACCGTGCCCGGTCTAAAATAATTTTTATTATAATCACTCATTTTATCTCATTTCAGTTTTTGAGATATATAGTTATTGACATATGAATAAAATCATATTTATATCAAATTTATTTTACATTAGTATATGTAGATATCTTCATTCTACTTAAGTAAATTTTTTACACTTATTCTGAATAATTTGTTTCCTGTATGCCTGCAGAAAATCAAACCTGGCTTTGAAGAGGAATTATCTATTGCATCCAAATATGGAACTGCTAAGGAAAATAATCAGCCCCAGCTTGTGAACACTTTATTGTGATCTTTTACTTTGAAATACTACTAAAATAGGTTCTAATATGACAACATCATAATCTTCATCAGCCTGTAGAGTCAAGAATACAACATAGGATTGCCTTTCATTATTACACAGGGAACTCAAAAGCTGGGGGTGGGACAGTGGAGGTAGAGAGGAAAGAAAATTTTCATTGTTACCAGTAGTAATATTATACAATTTATTTTATTTTAATCAACCTAGTCTAATTTAATTCTTACAAGACACGATACCTTTAAAAGCTAAACAAATAAAGGCAATGCTAAAAATGTTAAAAGCATTTTAATCTATACTAAGGAACCCCAAATTTTTAAATGTATTTTTCTTTATACGAAGTCATAATGAAATAATACTAATATTTAAAAATGATGTGTTGAAACATTTCTTTCTAGGTAGTGATAAAAAACTGATCAAACACTAGAGACTCACATTAGATCTGACACAGTTTCTTTTCCTTGTACAACTTTGTTTTTATTCCCCCGCATTATGTCATAAATTGAGAATGGTGCTTACTTCAGTTCCAGAGCCAGTGGCCATTGTCAGTTTGTCACAACATTAAAAATTTTTAACTATGAAGTGCTTTTTGTAGTAATTTTCTATAACATTACATACAAAGACATACTGTAGTTTGCCTGACAGGACGTCTTAAAGATGAATGTTTGCTCAGAATGGTTTAAAAAAAGTGAAAGAAGTTTATGCAAAAGAGATATTCAAAGACTGTAAAGTTAGTGAATTTCAAATACCACAGCCTACTGAGTCATTATAATGATGGATCGACTTTCCTGTCTTCAAATAACACACAGATCTGCTTGTCTGGTATAGTGAACTTGCTATTTTATGATTGGTAGTATAGGAAAACACTATGTTAGTCTTCAATTAAAAAATGCAGCACACATCTTGACATCAAGTAGTATATTGAATATGGCATGAGGTTATTATATAACACTTTAATTGGATATTTTGACTAGGTATTACATGTTAGATTGTGTTATACATTGGGTTCAGTTGAAATCTATCCCTGCGGCTGCTACGTTGTTTTAGATTTTTCTTCAAAAAACTTCTATTCAGCAGCCACAAACCATTGCTTACATTTTGTTTCCCACATCTATTTCAAGATGTCATTTCTTATGATAATTTTTTTCTATATGTGGATGTGTGTCCATGACTGCTAATTTTGATGCCAGGTGCATGTCAATGTCATTTTTAGCTTACTTTCATTATTTGAAGAAACTAGAGCAGAACTGAATGAGTTAAATATTGTTCCTGAGTTATAAAGACAACCTATAAGCAGTAAAGTTGCGACTTCTGCGACTATGTAAAGAAAAGTAGCCCCTAGTTTGGACAGATATTTCTGCTTTAGTAGAGATATACAGGTTTAGACACTGTTTCTAAGAATTTTTCTTTCTACTAGTTCGGATTTCTTTCTACCAGCTTGGCTACCTGCTGCTATCATTTATTGATAAAACACAGTGCATTATTTACAAAGAAGCTACAGTTATCTTAAAGCATGCATGTTTTCTTTTCTTGCTCCTGTTTCTGTAACTCTGTATGTTACCTGTCAGTAGGTTTACAATAATGGTCGACAAAATGACCATATTTCAGGAGCCTGCCATATTAATGTTGAATATTGAGTTATTCTTTTAGACATATAGCATAACGATCTATGTTATTTGCTTTCACTTTTTTACTTCTTCAACTTCATATTACATACTTACATAAATAATCCAGATTTACTTGGTATAATTAAAATAGGTGGCTTCTTTATTATCATTCATATCAAGTTGATCATTCCATTTTGAGTTGGGTTTTGTTTATTGGATCATATTAATTGGAACTACTCAGTATAGTTCAGCATACTACTAAGTGATTTTCAATATTTTTATGCATGTAAAAGTGTTTTCAAAATAAAAATTATTGAATGGGTGTGGTGGGTTATGCCTATAATCCCAGCACTTTGGAAAGCTGAGGCAGGAATATTGATTGAGTCCAGGAGTTTGAGACCAGCCTGGGCAACAAAGCAAGCTCTTGTCTGTATACATATGTAAAAAATTAAATATGCTTAAGATGTACAGCACGATGTTATAATATACCTAAGCATAGTAAAGTGATTACTACAGTGAAACAAATTAACATATCCATCTTCTCACATGTAACTCTGTGTGTGTGTGTGTGTGTGTGTGTGTGTGTTGAGAGTACTTGAAATCTACTCTGCTAGCAAATTTCCAGTATACACACAGAATTAACAACTATGGTCATCAAGCTGTCCATTAGATATTTAGACTTACTTATCGTATATAACTGCAACTTTGTATGCTTTGACTAACATCTCTATATCTCCTCCACCTGCCCTCCCTTGGTAAACACTGTTTCGTTTTCTGCTTCTTTGTATTTGACATTTTAAAATTTCTCTATATAAGTGAGATTATGCAGTACTTTGTTTCTGTGTCTGGTTTATTTAGCATGATGTTTTTCAGGTTCACCAGGTCATCAAAAATGGCAGGGTCTCTTTTCTCTAGGCTAACTAATGCTTCATATTTTACTGTGCATGTATATGTGTGTGTGTGATTCCATATTTAAAATAATTTTATATATGTATGTTTGTGTATGATACTTTTTAATCAATTTATCAATTGATAGACAGTCTTTTTTTTTTAGATTTTTTTTATGTATCTTGGCTGTTGTGAATAACGCTGCAATACAGATGGGAGTGCAGATATCTCCTTGAGGTATTGATTTCATTTCCTCTGGGTTATATGGCAGTTTTATTTTTAATTTTTTGTGGAATCGTCAAATTGTTCTTTATTATAGCTGTACCAATTTTCATTCCAAAGTGTTAAAGGCTTTCCTTTTCTTCACACCCTCACCAACACTTGCTATCCCTTGTCTTTTTGATAATAACCTTCCAACATGTGTGAGGTGATATGTCATTGTGGTTTTAATTTAAATTTCCCTGACGATTAAGATATTGAGCAACTTTTTATCTACGTGTTACCCATTTGTGTATCTTCTTTTAATAAATATTTATTTAGGCCCCTTGCTATTTTAAATTGAGTCATTCAGAGTTTTTTGCTATTGAGTTGTGTGTGTCCCTTATACATTTTGGATACTAACCCTTTATCACATCTATCTGATGGCTTCACAACTAAATTCTATCAAACATTCAAAGAAGAATTAATGCCAACTCTTCTTAAACTCTTCCAACAAATAGAAGTTAAAATAATACTTCAAAGCTTATTTTAGGAAACCAGCATTACCTTGATACCAAAGCCAGACAAAAATCTCATAAGAATAAAACAACAACAGTAGCCCAATATCTCAGACAAACACAGATGAAAAAAATCTCCAATAAAATATCAGAAAATTGAATTCCTAACACATCAAGAGATGATATATCATAACCAAGTGCTAGTTTCTTGGGATGCAAGGTCAGTTTATCATATGGAAATTAATTAATATGATACACCACATTAACAAAAAGAAAGATAAAAACTACATGGTCATCTGAATAGATACAGAAAAAATATTTGACAAGGCTCAACATCCATTCTTGGTTTAAAAAGAAAGCCTCTTGGCAAAATAGGTATGGAAGGACATTTCCTCAATCCAACAAAAGACTTTTATGAAATCCCACAGCCAACACAATAATCAATTGGGAAAACTAAAACCTTTTCTTCTAAGATTTGGTAAAATGCAAAAATGTTCACTCATCATTTCTATTCAACATAGTGCTGAAATTACTAGCAAGAGTAATTAAACATGAAAAATAAAGGTTTCTGAATCGAAAAAAAGTGAAATGATCTTTGTTTACAGATCACATGATCACATATGTAGAAAACCCTAAAGCTCTACATCAGAAAAGCCTGAATTAATAATAAACAAATTCAGTTAAATTGCAGGATAAAAAATAAATATACAAAAAGTAGTTACTTTCACTTTAGATCCAGAGTTTCTCTTTTTTCCTGGTTTATAGATGACTGAAGATTACCAAAGAGAGAATGTTATTGCCTCATAGCTGTCTTAGGCCTTAGGTATCCTGTCCGATCAGAGACAGTTTGAAGTCATAGGCCATAATAGGTAATAAACTACTTAACCCATCTCCCTATTCCTAAAAACAGAGTTGTAGCTTTCTCAAGCGAGGAAATACTTTATCTATCTCCTGTTTAAATAACATCAGCCAGATTGAGAACCAACTGACAAGTACATGTTACATTTAATCCAAGAACACAAATACCTTGTCTTTTCACCTCGTTGTTATTCAAAACACTAATCAAGGAAATAGAAGAGATACAGATCATTTTAAACTTCAAGGTTTATGAAGGCAGTGGAAGATTATTTATCTATTTCAATGAATTAAAGATTTGAATCTCCACAAAACTACATTGTTCTTCATCCTCTACAATTAAGTGCACCGTTGTCCTGAGAATCATAGTTTTAGTAGAATACTTTTCATGACATAGAATCACATAGACATAAAATCTTTAAATTGAAAGGGAAGTTACAAATTTATGATTCCATATTTAAAATAATGTTATATATGTAGAGATGGACTTTCAAATGAAGTTTGAATGTTTTGAAAAATCATGGTTTACCACTTCAGAAGTTGTCTTACAAGAAGACCAAAGAGAAAGAATACAAGCAGACTTATTCCTGGGCACCTCCAGGGAGTTTTCTGAATACTGGTGTGTAACAGGCCCAGATATTTGAGGTGGTCTGAGGTGGTGTATAAGCAGAGGCAATGGTAGATTAGGCACGTCAGCATGACTAGATTCTTACTCATAGACTAGTAAAACCTTAGGAAACAAAGGCCACCCAGACGGCCATCTGGTGCTGGACCTATTTTTGTCAAATCACTTTTTGCTACCTCCTAATTATTTCCTCTAACTTCCCCTGTATTCTCAGTACCTATGTGCTCAATTATAGATCCGGACTCATCTCTGATAAGGGTAGCACATACACTTCAGATCAGGCTACCATGATTAACACAAGTTCACTATTATCTTGGGCATTTTATTCAAATTCTTTTATAAAGTATGGAAATATTAAGAAACAAATCAATAGACATAAACCCTAAAATGTCCTATGAAGATTGCCCCTGGGGCAATAGGCTATCGTCTTCTGCAGGTTAGTGGCATATTTATCAGTAGCTGCACATTTTCCAAACCTCAGCATATTTCCTTTTTATATTCCCATTTTCTAAGTGGTCCCCACAAAATAACAATATGTTTGTCAATGATCTTTCTCACATCTCACCCATCTTACACATTTCAATGGGACCGTTTGTGCTAAAAAAAAAATTTACTACCAGCTTATGCCACCTCCAATTTTTATCTATTTATTTGTCATAATGGAAGACAGTCTACTAAATACACAGTTCTGAATTTGGACTGTGCTAGGCTCAAAATAAGTTCTGACTGGTTGAGTCATCTTTGCCAAGTTACTTAATTTCTCTGACTGATCTCCTAATTAATGAAAGTGCAATAATTATGGTGCCTACTCCTGTTAAGCAATGAAACAAATTATGCCTACATACATATGTATGTAAAATTCTTTTTAAAGTATCAAGCACAGATACTTGTTCAATAAATATTAGATATTTTTATTATTACCATATTTATCTCCAATAGTCAACTCAAATATTTCTTCTTCAGTTAAGATTTCAATATCTCTGGGGAAAAAATCAATCTTTTCTTCTTTTCTGTCTTTTTATGCCATTCTACAATCAAAGCTTTGATATGTACTTACCATATTGCATCATCATTACTTCCTTCTGTGTCTTTTTCCCTGGAGAAAATGTTCTTGAGAAAGAAGTCTATAACATTAATTGCTTATCGTCAGTAACCAGAATCACATCTCACATAGCATGCACGTAATATTAATGACTACTAACCCTAGCTACCAAGAGGCTGATGTCATTTTCTAGGGTAATTAATGCATCTACTCCCCAAAATCATTCACTAAGCACGTGATTAGTTTCAGGTTAAACAAAAAAGGGCAAAAGCTTCCATTACTCCTTTTAATCTCTAACTCTATGTGTTTCTTTTATATCCACACTTGTTATCTTAAAGAGCAAATTAATTAACAAAAATAAAATCATAATGGATATGTAAGAGTCCTGAAATTTTCTTCTAACAACTATGCTGAATTTTAGTAATATTTATTTTAAGATACAATTGACTTTTTTAAAATGTGGTGATAAATTCTAAGAGAAATCTTCAAGTCCTTGGGCAACCTAAGTAGTATCACCATATGCTATTGGCGTGAATAATATGAAACTGATAAAATTAAAAGTAACAGGAAGTTTCTCTAAATGATGATTTATGTAACTTGGAGACGGTTCAAAGAAAAATATGTGATATTTCACCAATGACACTGACATCTGTTTTTTAAAAAAAATCCATAAGTGAATACTGGTGAAAGTTATTATAAAAATTGGATGAGTACCTACTTTAAACATATCTGTAAATGATAGAAAATGGTGTTTAAATTTCTATGAGAAATGGATTTCTTACATAGATAAGATTTACAAGATTTAAAATTTCTAAACCTATCTAGATTTGAACATGACTTTATAAAAAAGGTTTAACTTTAAGAAAAAAAACCAAACCCGGCTCGGTGGCTCAGCCTGTAATCCTGCGCCTTGGGAGGCTAAGGTGAGTGGATTGCCTGAGCCCGCGGGTTCGAGACCCGCCTGGGCAAGCGAGACCTCATCTCTACAATAAATCAAAAAATTAGCCGGGCATGGTAGCGCGCACCTGTAGTTCCAGCTACTTGGAAGGCTGAAGCAGAAGG